>VWZE01008020.1:0-16404 GCA_013396675.1 Eubucco bourcierii
CTTACCATTCTATGATTCTATGATTCTATAACAACAGAAGGAGGAAGAAAAGAAAAACATGCCTGGGCAAACCAGGACACGTTCAGACCTTCCATGACGTTGCATTACTTTTACAACACGATAGTTTGTAGCTAAGACCATGCTGAAAGAGGTGAAACTGGTAAACTGTATTGAATCTTATGGTTTGTGTTCAGAATCTGTTGTGTTCAGACCTCCACTCTCATCTTGGTTACTTAACATATCTGCTATAATTTCTCTCATTAGAAAACACAGGTTGTAATATATACACACACACATCACTAAGGCTGGAATGGAACAGTTAATAATGTTCATAAAACCTTTGGATGTGGGAAGCATTTTTTTAATTTGCCAGACTTTATAAATACTTTTAAATGTAGTGGAGATCTTGGCAGTGGAAGCTACTGAGAGAATCTGAGGTTTTCTTTGGGAACAAAGGTGAAAAGCAATCAGTGGAGGAAGTAGATTGTTTTATTCAGGCAGAATAACCTAATTGACTTGAAGGAATCTAATATTTGAAAGAAAGACTACTGTTTTAATGAACTAGCTCAAGGCACCCAGAAGTCCACTTAAAATACTTGTAATATTGGGTTTTTCAGAACTTATGGCCAAAGGGTATTATAAAATACAAAATCAGATGCACATATTGGCAGCACATTTTCTGGGTATGTACTACCTACTTCACCACCATTCCTTACTAACAACAGTTACTGGTGATTGCCTGTGAAAATAACAGTTTAATATCCTGTCATGGTTTTGGCGTGGAACCTCATCATGTCTTTACGTACTGACTTTTGCATCAGATCCTAAAATGACTTCAGCTGAGGTGTCAATATTTTCATTCTCAAATCTTAGAATGCTTTCTCTCCTTTCCCTTAAGAGATCTGAGGGTATTGGACAAGTTCTTTATACAATATGGTTGCCTGTTTTTCGCTTGTACAGAGTACAAACATTTTTCTTCTGGTTTCGGGCAAACAGTGAATTGTGGTTTGTGGTGATCTATCAGTGGTTCTTAGCAGTAATTTAGCCAAACAGTCCCTTGCTTGAACTATAGTATTCCACTCAACAGCTGCTCATTTTATCTTGTTTCCTTTCCTTAGCTAGGTGGCAAAAACTTAAGCAAAAAGAAAAGCTAATATTAATGAAGAGCATACATTTTTCCTTGTGCACAAGAATATGGATATTTGCTCAAGGTATTACTATTTCACAGGGACTAATTTTGAAGGTAAATACCAGAAATAAAAGCTGGATCGCTAACACAGGCAAACTGAGCAAGCAGTGATGGACTGAATGCAAGGTCAGGACTGCTGCAGAGAGAAATCAACCTCTGCCTTCCTGTCTACTTCAGTGACCCTTGGAGGAAGGTCTGTAGAGTTCTAGTGGTATTAAAAATAACTTTATTCATTCTGTACTTTTAGTTCTGAAGATAACAAAAGAGGATGGCCCTGTGGACNTCTTTTAGAAGAAACTAATGCATTTTCTGTGTATGTGGAAACTGAGCATTTACGCTGGGATGTACTTGAAACAGTATTTCTAGCCACATATATGTAGCTATGTGAAAGTTAGTGGGAAGGTGACATTTGGAGAAGCCTTCTGAGAACACTCAGGGTGACAGCAGAGAATGAATAATAGAAGTGGGGCTTGCAGAGTTTTCTCTTTTGAGATTTGCCAAGTCCTAAGTTATCACGTTTGATGCTCTCAGAGTAGTAAGTTACCTCAAGGTACCTTACAATTAACCATAGTCGTATGTTAATCTGTCTGGATATTTTTCAGTGGGAAGGTGGGAAATGTTCAGGACAGTTGCCTGGTCAGCTGGAGAGAAAAAAATCGGAAATGTAAGCTGAAAATACGATTTCTTTAGGCAAATGTTTGGGTTTAAAGAGATTTCCTTAGTCCTGCTTTCTGCTTACAGAACAGTATTTGTCTACAGTAAAGTCTCTGAGTGAAAGATCATTCGACAGAACTCTTGAAAATTAGCTTGAATGTAAGAAATATAATCTCTGTGCTAAAGTTCTAGATCTCAGGCAATTCCTCAGATGAAATGCACAACATATTTGGAGATGAAGTTAATAATTTATGTAACTGTATTGAACTTAAGCTACCTAGAGTTTCATGTGCTTATAAGGTAATTGCATGCAGAATGATGCCTTAATGATTGAACTTTTGATGATGGCAATAAATAATGTAGAAAATTCAAATGTTGAATGCTGAAGAGACTTCAGTCAGGGAGAGCCTTGCTGAGATTTCTTTTCACAGTGCTCTGTTCATATTCTTTCCACTGTTGCTCTTGAAACTAGAGGGCCTCCTCTTGAGAATTTTATCATGAGCCATATGTACATTTTGGTGCATTTTAAAATGAATACTCAATCTGAAGACAAAATGGAAATGCAGGAGGATGGAATCCTGCTAGGGTCATGTCCCAAGGCGAACCTCAGTGGATTTCACTGAACAGTTTCTACCTTGAGTTATCATGTAAATGATAATACATTAGTGAAATTCCTGGGAGAGTTGAAATCAATAGGGCAAGAGAACTACCTGTTTGTTGCCTTTGTTTTGTTTAAAAGAGGGAGCTCTTCTATTAGACTTTTTTAAAATCCAGAATATAGCACTACTGCTTTAATATGTAGTCCAGCTAGAAACATCCATAAAAATGTTAAAAGGAAGGTGCAAAGACAAGAATTGAAAAGTTGAAAAATCAAGCAGTGACAGAGTTGGTGAGCTGTGAAACCTTTCGCTTTTTATCCCTTTGGATTTCCTTTATAATGGAGCCATATCACCTCCATCTACTTGTCAACCATTATTGTTAGTTACAAGAACTGAACTCAAAGCCTGGAGCTTCTGTGTGGAAATATGAAATAGAACTATTTTGTGCTACTTATGAGTTACCTGGGAAAAACTTGAGATTGCCTCATGGATGACGTTTCCCTACTGAAACATAGTCTTTGGTAGCACAGTTTCTGACTTGTTAATAAGTAAATGTACTTAAGAACCCTTTTATGTCTGCAGAGATAAAACCATAGGGTAGGATTAAGAAAACACTAGAGTAAACTGGACCATTGCAGAGATAGCATCAGGAGGCATACTTTCATAGGAATGGAAGTCGGGTATCTGTTCCCTGGTATCCAGGCCTGGTAGGTGCCCTTCTCAGGGGACATAAGACCTTTTGCATTTCATGGAGTGGACAGACCTCTGAGGAAGCACAGCACCAAGTGGTCAATTAACTACCTCAGTACAGTTGCACGCATGGTTGATAACTCTTGTGAAAAGTGTTTTGTCTCTGTGATGGGTTAGAGCAGATCCCTCCTACAGAGTACATTCACTACAACTCAATTTTGAAAAGTAAATGAAAAAAGTAAAAAAAAATTCAATTTAAATATAACAGTATAAGGAGAATAACCTACTACAGAATACAATAACCTTAATGAAGGGGATGGGGTCAAGCGGTGGCAAAGGAGCAAAGCAACAACCAGAACAGTGGCAGGGGAAGATAGCAGCAGGCACAGCAGAAGCAGAAAAGAGGAAGATACAAGCTGTGCTTCCAGATGTAAATATTTTGATGCTCCAATGAAATTGTATTAATTTATCCATTGCTGCCATTTTATGACCTATCTCTGAAATGTCTCTCCACTCAGACTCCGATACTCTTCTGCTTCTAAGTTTCTCTGTTCCAACTTTTTATGTCTGAACTGGAAATCTGGCTCAAACAGCCACAGTCTCCAAAACAAGAATGCTTGCTGTAAGGAGAGAGAACATTATTAACCAGACTGAAGTTGCTGAATAATGTCTCTTGCGTCCTTACAGTGATGTGATAAAACTTAACACACTGCAACCAGGAAACAGAGTGCTGGTATTTGTCAGTTGTGCCATAATGCAGTCCTCTTTAAAGGGTCCCCGAGACCCTTATAAGGCACACCTGGGCTGTACTTGCACAGTATTGTGGGCAAAGTCCTCGCTACAATCTGAAACTAGTTCATTTTATGTGCACTTTGCTATCAAAGTCTGTTTGGTCTGCGTAGAAAGGAGGCCATTCTGCCATGCCAGGGACCTGAGACAGATGTATCCATCTGATCTTTCCAGAGTGTGCATCTCTGCGTTTGGATAACGCACAAACAGCTGAGTAGGGAGCCAAGGCTACAGAAGACTTGTGTTGCTGCTCCAGTCAGGCTATGCTCTTTTTGTTCTCATGCAGCTACATCTAACAAAGTGCATACAGTTATGGGTAGGTGCTGCTCTTGACCTGGTTACGTTGATGCTATGTGCTTGTACACTTTATCCCACGTCTCTTGGTGTTAAGCGGTTAAAGTTTTAATATTTTGTTCATGACTTCCTAAAAATGCATTGAATTTACCATTTACTGAAAGAGTTCAAATTACAGCTGGCCAGTTTTCAACCAGTGTTAATCAAATTCCTTCTTTGAAATTCTCTGTGATGGAAAAGATAGAAATGTTAGGAGTGGCCCACTGAGTGTTGCTCATTTGGGTAATATCGAGTTAATAAGTGTAATTTTTATTGACCTACAAAGTCCCTTACCTTTTGCATTCCTTTGCTAGCAGTTGTTATTGTTGCTTGGTTATTTTGTGTACTGACTTTAATATATTTCTTTCCTGGCATGGGGGAAACCCTTATAACACAATGTACCACAAAACAAGAAAACCAACAGGCAGTAAAGGCTAAATGTGAAGATCTGACCTTTCCAAAAGCCTACCTATAGGCTATAGCTGACTGCAACTGCCGTGGAAGATTCAGTATTGCAAGTGTTATGGCTACAAAAGGGCTAATGACTTTCATTTGGTGAAAGAAGAATTTCTGCTCTGTCCAAAGGGTGATAAAAGCAGAAAATCTGAGGGACAAAGTCTAGGCACTTCACAGCAAAGCATTATTTGATTAAAAAAAAAAAAGAATTAAAAAATACTTTCTTTAAATTCTAGAAACTGAGGAAACTGGGTAGTGAAGGAGTTTAAAATGTGTATTTTGCACAAGAGTGCTAAAGTAACAAGAGCAGATTTCCATCACTCAAGTTAAAACCAGACAATTCAGTAACCGTGTTATAAAGAAAGTGTCTCAAATACAACTGCAGGAAAGCCAGAACAGAATTAAAAGCCAAGCTTCTGTGAAACATTGGCTAACCTGATTCCTGGAAACAGAATTTTTAATGATTTTAAAACAGAAGATTGACAATTTCTTATTCAAAGGATATATTTCTTTCTTTTTAATTTGGTTCACAGCAGTGAAAGCAAGATTTGCATAGCAAATAGTCAAGGAGACTAATCATCATAGTTTGAACAGGATTCTGTGCAGGAGTTAGTTGCAGCAGAAATTATTTTGAATTTACCAGAGTAGACACAAATCCCCAAACTATATCAGTGGGAAAAATACCTGGCATTTATCAGCTACAATCAAAAGCAGAAATGGGTAAAAAGATGCTGTTTATTTGGAGGTCTGTGTTGGAATTGAAGCATTACTTGTTTTTCAAGACCCATAATATGATCTAGACGTTCAACAGAGATACTATTCAATTCAACATAGGTGGGCTTACTGAATGACAGCACTCAAAGAGCTGTGCAGCCTTTTAAACAGATAATAACGTTGCTGCTGAGACCATTTTGAGAGCCTTAAAGCTGTTGCAAAACAATGGAAATTGTACCACAGAGTTCAAGCAGTATAGTCTGTCCCTGTGAAATTGCTGCACACAGAGTATGGGTCGATCAATGAAGCTGCAGCATTTCTTCCCAAGGGAAAGAATTCTCCGGAGGCAAGCTGCTGAGAATGGAACTAAATGCCAGTTAAATAAAAGGTGTGAGAGTTGAAATTCAGGCAGACTCTTCAGGCAGATCACTGAGGCAACAGCAGAGGAAGGAGGCATGCAGACAAGCACCAGAATGCTGTCAGTGGAAATCCTTTTAGGGTTCTGTGTGAAGAGGAAGCATGTGGGAAACCTGAAGAGGCAGTGAAGGAATACAGTTTGAGGCAAACATTGACAAAGTCTCCCAAGCTTTACACTGCCCAGGGGCACTATAGGATTCATGTAAGGTTACCACAGCATTTAAGTTATGAGGATCACGTTACATTTCTTCTTCACCTTTCAAGTAACAGACTAGCTATGCATGTTGGTAGTGTTTTCTCACCACAGTAAGTAGTTAAGTCCAGTAAGATGTTGTAATCTAGGTGTGCTGTTATCTTGAGTCAGTGCCTAGATGCTGATTTCAACTGCTGCCTGTTTAGAAAATGTGAAGAGTCACTGGAAACAGAAGGTTGGCTTGATACAACCTTGCCTTATTTTTCATACTATTGATGAAACAGGAAGGATTGCTTATTAGAGACCTAAGAATCCAATGTTAAAACAGAAGACTTTTCAGTTTAAAGATTTGTAGGTGTGGATACCTCACCACGTGAATCCTCTCTAAATACAATTCAGTCCAGTTATTCCAGCTAGGCTCTGAGTAGAATGACAAAATGACACTGCATTACCCAGCTAGTATAGTACAATGGAAAGATACTATGAAGTGATTACTAGACTAGACCTATTCTATAGTCTCCCAGGCATCTCACTTGCAGTTCAGTATTACTCACACAGTTTTTTTTAATCCCCTCTTGCTTTTTCATATTTTTGTTCCTTTATCACTGACAAAATTTGATACAAACCCACATGTGTGCTCAGAATCACCAGGGCAGAAATATTGAACATGCTGAATGTAGAACGTACTCCAGCACTGTCAGAGGTGTGGATGCTGGAATAATCAAAACCCAAGAAGTGCAAGTACAAAATTGTCTTTCCCTCCAAACTACTCCCAAACCATATCTCCTTTAGTGAATTTTATTGGGGTTTGTTGACTGCTGTATAGGCTGAAAGCCTGATTCAGTGTTCTTTGGTGAGAAAATTACAGCAAGTTATCTCACCATCTGTGATACTCATGTGGGCTCTTCAGAGGAATGGCACAGTTGTTATCAATCAAATTGCTTTATCAAACAAGCCTCTGCACTATCAGAAGAGTGTGTTCACAGGACAAAATAGAGAAAAATTATGTATTACTGTACCCTTTTCCTTCCTAACATTCTTTTGTCCTCTATTTACTGCTATCCAGGAAGGTAGATTTGTTGAATTCATGTGTGTAAAATACTTGAGATGCACATTCTGTAACATACCCTCACAAAATGCTTCCACCCCAAGATGCCCTCCAGCAGCTGTACAAATCAGAAATGGAAGCCTGTAGGTTATAATGCTTTAAGACAGCTTTCTCAATCTTTTGAGCTGAAGTATAGCCATGCAGCTTTTCTAGAACATGCCAAACGAGTCAGAGGCAAACATTTTCCTACACATTAAATGGGCTTTTCAAGAGGATACTTTAAATATCTTAACTCAAAATGTTAATTGAACAATATCTGATTCTCACATGCCTCTGTCTCTTTTCTGTGCTTTAAATAGAATTTAACAATGGAAATGTTTCTCAAGCCAGCTAGTCAAACCCTGGGAATGCAGAACTGTTGTCTCTTGGGAATCTGCTCTGTTTTTCTTCCATTAATTAAATATTCAACATTGTAACATACTCATTTCTCACTTGTTTGAACTGGATCAGCTTCCATTCTCAGAACATTTCAAGGCACCAATTCACTGTAATCACATTGCTCCTTGAGGATGTATTTACACACATTCTTGGGAATACAAGTTGCATCTCTATCCACGTGCATTATATATCCTCAAATTTCTGGACTCTCTTTTTCTTCTTTTATTCATACCCACCTCATCTTTGGCTTTTTTATACAAACCTCTCATATACCATACCTCATGCAATGCATTTTACCCTTCATCTCAAGTCAGATGCTAGAATAACACGACTGACTCTTATATGTACAAGTTTATCAGTTTGCAGCTTTTACCATTGGTATGAAAGATAACACAGTCCAATAAAGATCAGTGACTTACTAAAGATCTAGTATATGCATGCTTCAGCCTCTCATTTAGTTTTCAGATTTGAAAAGCTTCATTGCTGCTTAATCTTGAACTGAATTCTTTTCACACTGATGAAAATTGGTAATAGTTCCATTGACATGAATTGTAATACATCACCTTGTGTATGAAGAGAAAATCAGGCTCTGTCAGTGCAGTGTGGTTGTGGAACTATTGGTCTTACATGATTTCACAAATATTTGCATTTCCTGGCTTTTTTGCATTAAAACATCTTCTGAAGTGAATTTGAGGCATGCATGTATAATAGAATGCAGGGATCTTCTAATTTCAGTGAGTTGTGTCTGACGAGATACTGAGTTTTTGAATTTCCCTATTAGAGTGGTGGTATTTGACTAAGCAAATCTTTCTCCCAAGAGTGGTGATCTAACATACCTTTTATCTTCTTTGTACACTCCTACCCATCTATTCTCTCTTCCTGTACTCTTGGCATACAGGATGGCAAATGATCTGTGAAGTCAGGACCTATGTGCATACAATGCTGTGGTAGCTTGAGGCATCCCAGGTCCCCCTTAAGCAAAACTATAGGGACAGAGGCCCTAGGATGTGGAGTAACAATATTACAATTCCTTTTCCGGGATCACAGCCTGACTCGATCTCTCCCCCTTCTCCTCCTTGCCTTTCTTGCTTCCACTTCTCTTATCTCATGGTTTGTGAGGGAGTTGGCAGGCAGAGAGTTGAGCCACTGAGTCCTTGTAGACCCAACTGGTGGGGATCACAGTTTTGGCATACCTTAGGCTGACTGAAGGTGGAAGGGGTTGGAGGAATTCTAGAAGGCCAGTTAGAGCCTAGTGGATTTTATACTTATTATACCTGCCTGCCTTGTGTATATATGCTCTTGTAAATAGAATTTCTCTTTAAAACTTCCAATCAGTGTGCAGTGTGGTAGTGGAAGGGGTAATTAATTACTGCGAGATATTTAAAAAATATTAATACAGTTTATTAATATTAATATTATTAATATTAAAAATTCAGAACTTGCCTCACCCCAATCACCAATTTAATAATAATAACAGGTTCTAGGCATCATTTATGGAAACTATGTACAGGTTATTGTAGGATCTAGGAATAACTAGTAAATATATTTACAAGGTCCTGCAATGACAGGACAAGGGGCAATGGGCTTAAACTGGCAGAGAGGAGATTTAGACTGGATGTTAGGAGGAAGTTCTTTACAGTAAGGGTGGTGAGGCACTGGAACAAGTTGCCCAGGGAGGTTGTGGATGCTCCCTCTCTGGATGTGTTCAAGGCCAGATTGGATGAGGCCTTGAGTAACCTGTACTAGTGGGAGGTGTCCCTGCCTATGGCAGGAGGTTGGAACTAGATGATCCTTGAGGTCCCTTCCAACCTTACCATTCTATGATTCTATATACACATTAATTGAACTCAATTAAACTGGAAGAGAAGACTTTGTGGTAGTGACTGCTTGCGGTCAATACACCGCTTGCTCACTAGATGGATGCAAGGAGCTCCTTGCTGCTTATGGCAGAAGGCAATTCATGATTACAAGAGGCTTTTTAATATTTAGTCACAAAAATATTATCTGACAGTACCCAGAGCTTGTGGTGGGGTTGCTGTCGGTAACCGTTAGAGGCTTTGGAGTTTCCCCAGGCTTCTGGGTGCTGGGGAAAGGAGGCAGACGATCTCTGAACTGGCTCTCTGGATGATCTGTGTTATCTCCAGGGATTCTGTCTAGGCAGGAGGCTTCCAGGTGCAGTCAGATGTCTTGCGGTGTGCAGATAGAGCAGATATAATAGTGGAGCACAGGTATAATAGCAGACACACCTTGTAATGGCAAAGTGCATGCTGTGCTCCCTGCTTATCTACTTTTTATCCATACAGCCCAAGACTAATGGGCCTTTGGACACAGGATAGCCAATCAAATGGCAATTAGCAAAGAGTGACCATATTAGGTGAAACCACAAGCTTGCTTTACCCTTTTTGGGGCAGAACATGAGCCTTGCACAAGGCAACCCTGTGTACCTTGTTTACCGCAGGGTCTGGGCAGGCCACAGACCCCAGACATAGTGGCTCCAGATTCTTTGTTCTCTTTCCAGTGGTTGTTTTCCTCAAAACAGGAGGAGGGAGATCAGAAGAACCTGCTAGGACATGAACATGCTAGGACATGTACAAGCCTATTTTGACTTGCTTATGCCTAGCACAAGTGTCCAATTGTTCTCACTCCTGAAAAGGGGTAGGAGTTGGTTATGTTCTCAGGGTAAGAGTCGGTTCTGCTCACCAGAACCAGGTATGCTTGTGGCCCAAACTGGAAGAAATGGTCAGTTAACAAAGTATCAAGCAAAATGCTGAATATTTGAGTTGTGCCTATCTGACCTGAAGCCTGGGTCTGTGACCTGTCGACTGTGGGTGTTTGTCTTGGGAATTAAGTTATCTCAGAGGTAGGAAACCAGAATAGCACTTGTACAAATTTTCTCAAATTTTGCAAATACATATCTAAGTTACCTAGAGGTAGAAAAGAGGCATAATAGACAGATAAGCCACACTTAAATAATTAACAAAAAAAATACCTCAAAACCCAAGCCCACACCCCACCCCCCCCCGCCAAGATCTGTACTTTCCCACAGGTCTCACTTTTTCTGTGACAGTGAACTAGTTAATGCTTATATACTTCCAACAAATGGAATTAAAATTATGTAACATGCACTCTTTTTTTTGGCAGCAGTTCAAGAAAAATCCTTTATTTACTTGGAAGGATTAAATTCAGTTTTAGTTGTGTTTAGAGTGTTTTGTTGGCCGTGCTGCTCAACATAGTTACAACTGTGAACTTCTGCATGGCCCTGGGTTTGGTTTGGAATTTACTAAAGCCAGCATGGATCCAGAATTAGAATATTCCAACCTAATTTACTAAACAAACCTTTACTTACTTAAGGGCCTTTGCTGATAAGAGTACTAAAAATTTATAATTCTGAACACTCAGTAACTTGGATCCTGTCCTACTGCTCTGAAGAAATGAAGACTGCCAAGAAGCGCTCATGGAGAGCTGGTAGAACACTGATTTTATTTCTTGCTCTCAAGTTTCTAGATAAGTAAGAAAAATCCATGCTTTAAAGGTTGTTTAGTCTGTCTTTGTCAATTTTTTTAATTGTAAAATTGTGATGTATCATAACTACATGGAAATAACTAGAACAGTTGTCATTTAAGTTTTATTTGATATAGTACTCATACAGGCATTGTACTCATCTGTCTGCTCATCTGTGTGCCCAGTCCTATTCTCCAAATAACTTCTGTTTTTCCTCATTACTTTGGAACTACTTAAACTCTCAAAAGTTCTGTGAATGTTAGTGACTATTTAGAAGAAGAGAATCCAAAGGAATGTCCCAGGTGAAAGAAAGGCAGGCAAAACTGAGCTGTAATACACACTCTGCTTGGTGACAGCTACCAACTGATCAGTGCATATAGAATTTGGTAATAACTGTGAGGTTTGCTGTCTCTGGCCTGAGGAGAGTGTCTTAGAAGATGTAGTTTCATTATTTCCATTATTCATGGAACATCTTGTAATGCTAAATGATATACAAGCAGTGGGAAGATGGAAAACTCATCTCTGTTTGATCATAACCTGCAGAAACCTTCAGGGACTAATAAGTATAACATTGCTTCACCTCTGCCCAATGACAAACAGGAAGTCCACAGCCAGGTGTAGATGAGAAACCATCCATCTGTGCTCTGACTAACTTTGAAGTGACATTAACAATTAAGTAACTGCAAAGGATGAGCGATGTGTGTGTGCACATATGTGCACATAGATACCTTAGCTCTGGTACTTGTCTCTCTAATTTACAATCCACATGAAAATTGAGAGGACATCTTCTATTAGTAATGTTATTATTTCTGTTACTTTCTGAACAAGTATGCTATTTGTAGTGACAAAAAAAAAAAAGTAAATTTAAATTTTCTTCTACTTCCATCTCTTTCAGATGTTCAAGAATAAGGTATCCTACTAATCCTGTTTGTAGGGATTCATTCTGCTCTCATAGGACCTTAAGTACATCTTAAACTGTGCATGTGTCAGGGGAGTGGGTATCTGCTTTTGTTGACTTTGTTGCTGTGTGCCAAACTGTTCTATTACTAGAAAATGAACCATTATGTCTACAGTGTTTTTATCATACTGTCTTAAAGCCAAACATGAAACCAGTCCATGAACCAAGATCAGTATCTCAATAATCAGACCTTAATGATCAGCAAGTTCAAATCCCCCAGACATGGGCAGGGGCACCTTCCCCTGGACCAGGTTGCTCAAGGCTCTATGCAGTCTGGCCTTGAGCATTTCATATCCACAGTATCTCTGGGCAGTGTTCCAGAGCCTTACCACTCCCATAGTGAAGAATTTCCTCTTTGCATCTAATTTACACCTATCCTCCTTCAGTTTAAAACCATTACTCCTTGTCCTCTGCCCTTGTCCCTCTCCAGCTTTCCTGGAGATTCTTTAGGTACTGGAAGGTTACTATAAGGTCTCTCTGAAACCTTCTCTTTTCCAGACTGAACATCCACAACTTTATTAGCCTACCTTCACAAGAGAGGTGTTCTCATCCTCTCCTCATCTTCATGTCCCTCCTCTAGACTCACTCCAAGAGGTCCATGTCCTTGTGTTGGGCACCCTGAAGTTGCACACAGTATTTCTGCAAGGGCTCTTTGTTTTACAGCACTGATGTGCTACTATCCAATATGTTTTAGGTCCGATTTCAATCTTTTACCATTTCTGCTTCTGTTGAAAGGTTACTTAGGGAATAAGTCTGTATGGTCAGCTCTGGATAGTCAAAGCAGGTGAAAAATCAAAGAAAAAACAATGAGGATAAGATTTTAAAAGAAAAAGAACAGAAAGAGGTAAGTGTCAGTAATGAGTTTCTTAACCTCATCTGCAAGTTACTGTTTCAATTTCTTTATGCTAAACAGTCCAAATAGGCTATGGGCAATCCATGGCTTTTCTGAAACAGTCTCTAGTGAGCTAGAATGTCTCTCAGAAGTTAGCAGAAATGTTCTTGTTCTTTTAGCAAATTTAGGATCAGATTTCTGTAGTGACAACTTACTGCAGCTGCAGATTTCTGCATGCGTGCATGTTCCTAGAGGAATTTTGTGTGTTGCCAGTGTACAAGGATTGATCTTCCACCCATGCAGATATTTCTGCTAAAAAAACAACTGCACCACAAATAGAAGGCATTGTCAGATGCTTCTATCTCTTTATGTGGCTTGGTCTCCATTCATCTCTTGGCGCCTCATGCTTAATAGCCTTGCTAATAAAAGAAAATCAATTTCACTTCACTAGATTTCCCAGAGAGATAGCAGAAGTACAGGTGATGTCTTTGGTGTTTATTCTTGAAGCTTTGTTATAAAAGAACTCTGTGCCTTACTGAACACCACACCAAATACTTCTGCCTAGGGATCAAGGGGCATATGCTGAGATCCTTATTCCGCTGTCCATACAATATGCAAGTGCGTATGTTGCATTTGAATTCAGTGTATTTAGTATCTATTAAATGTCATAGGATCACAGGGTGTTAGGGGTTGGAAGAGACCCAAAGAGATCATCCAGTCCAACCCCCCTGCCAGAGCAGGACCATAAAATCTATCTCAAGTCACAGAAGAACTCATCCAGACAGGCCTTAAAAGCCTCAAGAGAAGGAGACTCTACAGCCTCTCTGGGAAGCCTGTTCCAGTGCTCTGTGACCTTTACAGTAAAGAAGTTCCCCTCTGGGTTGAGGTGGAACTTCTTGTGCTGCAGCTTGCATCCATTGCTCCTTCGTGGAACCTCCTGTGCTGCAGCTTACATCCATTGCTCCTTGTCCTATCACAGGGAGCAAGTGACAAGAGCCTGTCCCCCAACCCCCACCACGGACACCCAGTCCTCAGATGTTTATAAACATTTATTAGACTCTCTCTTAGTCTTCCCTCCAGACTAAAAAGGCCCAGGTCCCTCAACCTCTCCTCATCAGGCAGTGCTCCAGTCGCTTAAACATCCTCATAGACCTGGTTTGAACTCTCTCAAGAAGATCCCTGTCCCTCTTAAACTGGGGAGCCCAAAACTGAGTGCAGCACTCAAGTTAGGGTCTATCAGAAACATGCAGTGTTTCTGCAAGAAAATGCATTCTTGCTTGGTGCAACAAACTGTCATGAAATTATAGGCAAAGCAATATTGTTTATCATGTGTTACTCAATACATTGCATTACTTAGGATTCTAACTGGGGATTCAAGAAATGAGATTCTCACTTTCTTCTGTCCACCTTTTTCTTCAGCCACAATATTATAAATGTACCTCTATGAAGTTTGATTGTTACCAAAGTCTTCTGATGTATGATTCTAGGTTTTTCAGTTCAGTGATCTGCTTTTGTTCTGCAGAGTGGTCTAAAAGCTTAGATGTTAGAAGGCAGGGTACAGGAACCATCACATTGAGGAATGCCGCTGTAGAGCATAATAGTGCTTTCTGTCCATGCATGCTTACAGGGTATGCCTGGAAGCCTGTGTATGCACAAAAACAATTCTGTCCTCTCTTCAGCTCCTGAAACAGTATTATAAAGAGGTTTTCCACATAAGAGCACAATCAATTGCAACTGAAAGTGTTTTACAATTTATTAGACAGCTAACACATTGTGACATAGAGCTCATCAGAAAACAGAGAGACTAATTCCCGTTGAAGATTTGCATGTGAATACAAGATTCTAGTCTTGATTATTCCTCATTCATTGTTTAGTGGATGATATTGCTGCCATTAAGATATTACAATTAATTTTTTTTTTAAACCAATGAATCCTATATCTATATCTCTCTATATATATTTGGAGCAGATTTAATCCAGAATCTGTAGACATTGATTTCACATGATGAAAAGACTAGGAAAAACTGCAAACCTTGCTAAAGTGTTTTATTTGCCCTTCTTACTTTATGTGTTTGTTGCCAGCTATTGCTTACAGTTAAGTACTTACCCAAGGCCATATAGTTTGCCAGCAGAATAGGTTACAAATGAAATGACTTATAAGACATGTTCTTGATATGGGGCTTTATTATTTGAGTGGCATAGTCCTCCTTACTTTGAAACTGTAGAATTCAGAGGTTTTTACTTTTATCCACTTTTAATGTGTGGTCATGCTGAGCAATAATACAGACTGCATATAGTAACAGCTATCTACTTAGCCTTTTTTTTTTTTTTTTCCTCCTTCTTGCAGTACTCCAGGATCTTAGAGTTTCCATAAGATGATATATTCTTAATTATAATTTAAGTCCAGTGACTGGAAGTTCAAGGTTCACATCTGCTCAAAATAATATTCCTGGACTATTGCCCACTAATAATTCTCTGACAGTAGCTTTGCAAGCAAGTATCATTGGTCAGGATGATTTACACTTCCTTGAAATTAATCTAATTAATAGATAATTTTACTATTGTACTTTCTAAGAAGATGATAAAGTTCAACAATAATGGAGTCTACTATGGATTTTTCTATCTATTAATATCATTATAGATCAAGTTAGGTGATCAAATTAGATCACAGATGAGTATTAAAACCCCTTGATGAAATGGCAATTTAAAAAAAAAAATCTCATTCCAGTCCTGTTGTAATTGTGCTGCATAGGAGGAGAGAATAAAATGAATCAAATTTAATTTGTTCATTAATAGACAACAGCATAATTTAAAAAAAAATCAGATTTTGCTTTCTCAGTGATGTAATTATCTTACCTGGTTTGAATCTTAGTCTGAGTAACTGCCAGATTTTGAACTGCTTTGCATTTTGATGATTGTTTTTGAATTTGTGCCTTAGAGGACTATTGTATCACTTCTTTCCTCTGGTGCAATTTTTAATGTACTTTTAGTTCAGCTTATTGACCTTGTTGGTTCTTGAGAGAAGCTTTGTTTGCACTTGGATTTGGTTTACAATGTAGTTAAAACAAGAGCAAGGCTTTTACACCTATATAATAGAACAACATTTCAGCCTCGTCAGCAGCGTAGTAGCCTGTGTGGCATGCATTTGCTGCAGGTGGCAAAGGGCATATTTGGAGTTCTTTATTATTTTGATGATGTAGAGGAGATTCTTTAACTGAACTTGTTTATCAGGACTGGTTGTTTATTTGATTCCCGCCCCCCCTCCCCCCCCCCGCTTAACCATTTTGTCAAAATCTCTCTGATTCTGCTTTCTCCTGGACTCTGTGCAGTAAAATAATCCAGTAATTTCTCCATGATTTTTCCATATGCAAATATAATATAGGCAGTCTTTACTGTAGACATGGAAGATGGGGAAACCCCCAGCGCAGGAAAGACATGGAAGTGTTGGAGCGGGTCCAGAAGAGGGCCACAAAGATGCTCAGAGGGCTGGAGCAGCTCTCCTGTGAGGACAGGCTGAGAGAGTTGGGGCTCTTCAGCCTGGAGAAGAGAAGGCTTCGAGGGGACCTCATAGTAGCCTTGCAGTATCTGAAGGGG
>VWZE01008020.1:16433-56478 GCA_013396675.1 Eubucco bourcierii
GTGCAAACTTTATTTGTTCTACTTCTTGTTGTTTTGGGATGAAAAAAAAAAAAAAAAAAGAGATAAAACTGAAGGATGAGCATTAAATGTCTTTCTGTATTTAGTGTTCTGTTCTCTGTGTCTTATGTTAGGCTCTTTACAATGAGGGTGGTGAAACACTAGAACAGGTTGCCCAGGGAGGTTGTGGATGCTCCCTCCATGGAGGTGTTCAAGACTAAGTTGGATGAGGCTTTGAGTGACCTGTTCTAGTGGGAGGTGTCCCTGCCTATGGTGTGGGGGGGTTGGAACTAGATGATCTTTGAGATCCCTTCCAACCTAAACCTGTTCTGTCCTGTTCTAGCTGATTTTTACCTTCTCTAGTTTTATGATGTCACAAAATCTCTTTATTCCTTTCACTTTAAAGGGATGTGTCAGTTACTGTGTCTTTGAGGTGACAGTACAAGGCTTTTAGGAGATGACAACTCTGGTGCACAACAAAAAAGAACAAGGCAGAAGGTGGAAATAAAATGTGTGCAACCCTAGTAGTTCTAGTTGCATCTTCTAATTAATTATACACTTGTACACAGTGGGCAATATACGACATTCCTTGTACAAACTTGGTCAAAATTTCAGACTAAATCATTTAGTATGACAATTCATTTTAACTCAATTTGAAAGCATAGTAAATACTCGTATCAACAGACCTGCCTCTGGTAGGTTTTTGTCATGGTGCAGCCCATCCACAATGTGTTTGCCTGAGATACTTCCTATGTAATGTGAGAAGGCTGGCTATTGTAAATAGTTTTTGAAGCAGTGTGTGAGGACTTAAAAATAGAATGACATGTTGTTTTCAGGACCCATTTCTGTAACTTCTGTATCAGAGAGGAGAGAGCGTGCTCTCCCAAAACCTGATGCTAGATCAAACAGCTCCTATTACTCCAGCTGCGGCAACCTCTGCTGCCCTGCCTGGCATTACTGAGACCTGTACTTTTCGGAATGGGTTTTCATAAAGACTTTCTGAAGGTCGTTTGGCTCCTGCAGTTAATATCAAAGATATAGATACAGAAAACTGCAATGTAAATAAAAAAAAAAATTGAATTTAGACCACCCCTAGACAAAGAAAGGCATCACTTTTTTTCTCTTCATCAATATAGACATTTGTATCTCGGTAACACAGGTTTGAAAATATTAATAGGACTGAAATAGAGGAACCAGTGAGGATTACAGCAACAGGAGTGGTATCATAACAGGAAAACAAAGACCAAACAACTACAGGGAAAGAGATGCATGTACTGGTCTGCAGAGGGAAAGTGACTAGTCCCAGAAAAAGAAAGGATATTTAATATGATAAGAAGAAGAATTAATGTGAGATGAAAGATGGTGTTCCAAGAGGGAATATAAGATGTCAGATAGACAGAGGTGTATATATAAAAGAAGAAAAGTTAAGTACAAGGCTCTTAAAAAATACATGAAAGGAGATTCTGACAGGAAGGTTTGAAGCTTAAACAAGAAGCTGAGCCATAAATGGGAGGGGGGGGAAAGAGTGATTTAAGAACTAAAATGGCAATTCTTTAAGGTCAATAAAAGGGGAGAATTTGAAAACAACATTGTTGGGTAGCTAGATGGTGCTGAAGCTGAGGGTATCTACCACAGCAAAAGAGGGAATAGTGCATGAGGATTAGAGCAGCTAAGTATGGTCAGAGAGTATGCAATTGGAGGGCCACAAAGGTCATCAGAGGGCTGGAGCAGCTCTCCTATGAAGACAGGCTACAAGAGTTGGGGCTCTTCAGCCTTGAGAAGGCTTCGAAGACCTGATAGTAGCGTCCCAGTATCTGAAGGGGGCCTACAGAAAGGCTGGGGAGGGACTATTTACAAGGTCTTGCAATTCCAGGACTAGGGGCAATGGGTTTAAACTGGCAGAGGGAAGATTTAGACTGGATGTTAGGAGGAAGTTCTTTGCAGTGAGGGTGGTGAGGCACTGGAACAGGTTGCCCAGGGAGGTTGTGGCTGCTCCCTCCCTGGAGGTGTTCAAGGCCAGATTGGATGAGGCCTTGAGTGAGCTGTTCTATTGGTAGGTGTCCCTGCCTATGTCAGGGGGTTGGAACTAGATGATCCTTGAGGTCCCTTCCAACCTTACCATCCTATGATTCTAATTAGATGCTGTGACACTTGATGAAGTAGTAATCTTCCAGGAAAGAAAAAAAAAATTAAACCATCTGAAAATTGTTTACTGTATAACTGAGAAATTGAAAAAAAACCCAAGCAAACAACAAGATTTAATGTCTTAGAACATGAACATCTGAAGTTGATTCTTCTAGCCAAAAAGTGTTTGAAGTCCTAACAGACCTAGGTTCAAGTGGTTTAAATCTGTTTTCTAGCATGGTGGTGTTAGTTACATGTGCAAAGGCAAGGAAATTGCAGAAAAAAATATTCTGATCACTCATGCTCTGTTTCTGATTTAATGAAACAAAGTATAAAAAAAGGAGATCTAATGAAAAAGGAAGGGCATCATTAATTTTGGCATCTAAAATAAAATGAAAAACGATCAGCTGATTAGTGATGTGCATTTTGTACTTGTAACTTCTTCAGTAATCTGTGAATGTCACATTATATAACATTTACAATGAATAAACCTGAAAATTAAATAAGTTAGGATGGATCTTTGTGTTCCTCCCCTAACTAGCGGACAACTTATCTCATTAATTTGTCTAGCAGTGTTACATTAAACAAACAGCATCATTTGTTGAGATTTATGGCTGAAAGGCTTAGAGGTTCACTGACAAAACCTTGTGCTGCCTTTTCTTCAGAGCACAGAGACAATTTTTAGGACTTGGAGTGAACAGAACAGATCATGAGCTCTTATGACTTGTAGTGGCTTTACAAACTACTACAAAACCAAATATTCAGCAGACATGGGCATTGTGGAAGGCAATTGGTCACATGTGACCACAGGACAGTGGGGTACCCTGTCCTCACTAGGATAATCCTTTTATTGAGAACTACTCTTTAAGCAGAACTTGGATAAACTGAGATAAAGACTGATAACTATTATTTAACACTAAGACCTTTGAGAAAAACAATGTAAGGATTTGAAAATAAGGAAACCTGTAAATTTAAGAGTAACATTACTGCATTCAGTATACATGGTTTTTTAATATCATTGATCCTAGACACTCCAACGTTAAAAATTATGGTTCTTTTTTTTTTTTTTTTTAGAACCATAGATTAGATTCTTACTCTAAATGAACTTCAGGAAAACTCAGCTTTGCCTTTTACTTCCGAAGGGTCTTGGAGCATGTTATTTACTCTCTGGTGTCTCTGGCAGCTTCTCTGATGGAAGGAAAAAACACTTTTTTGTAACCTGTTGGTCATTGAGATGAGTTCACTAGAGTTCTACTGCTTTAAACTGGAGAGGTGCTAAAGAGAATTGAAAGTAAATAGTCACTGGCCTCCTCTGTGTGTAAGAGGTACTTACCTCCTACGGAAAGATTGTAGGCAGAACTTGCTCCTACAACAGCAGCAGAACTGAAGATGAGAACTTTTGTTTTACATCCAAATCAAGACATGACAATTAAGGAAACTTCCTTATAACCATTAGCTACAAAAACACAATAACTGGACCCACAGACCTCAACAAAAGTTTTCGTGAGCTGCTTTTGGTGCTGCCAGATGTGAGTGGGCATTGAAGAATTTTGAGTTTGTAAATTGAGTAAATGTTATGCAAAGGCACTGTAAAGGAATAAATACAAAGTTTAGCAGTGGTGATTTTCTTCAAATTGAATTGTCTCTGGCTTTGTCTTCTCCTTTAAATCAGAAATGTTTTCAAATGAAGCAGGAACAGGATTCAACAGTTGTTGTTGTTCAGTGCAAGTAGCTAGATGTGCTGGCATACAACCAAGTACCCAGACAGTAGATTCTTTGTCTAAAATGTTTGGGTTTTGATACTTCTAATATTTGTTTCTAATTGGGTCAAGCTTTGCTGCTGTTTGAAAACAACATGTGGATGTTGGGGTATTTGCACAAAGAAAGAAAATGACAAACAGAGCAGCACTGACTTGTCCAAATACCATCTGTGCTGTCCCATAGTAAAGGTGCATCCTTTGTACTGTGGACCCTTCTTGTCTCCTAGGGAACAGTTCACATGAGGCAATGTTGCCACCATAATTTTCATTTACAGACATGTAAAAAAGATAAATGTTAATGTTTTGGAGATTTCTTTTTAACTATTTTCCTTTGGGGTTTTGTTGCATACAGATAAGTAAAATGCATGTGAAGGGAGCAAGGGCTTAGAATAATTTCTGACATCTAACAGCATCTATATATTTCTTGACTAAAGGACAGAAAACTGAGCTAGGTGCACGTTTGTGTCACATTTATTCCATGAAAATGTTCTGGATCAGCTCTGGTACAGTGGCTTGAAGTGGTTACTTTTAAGTCTAAGAAAGCCACAAATAGAATAGATTTGCCTTTTGACATCTAGCACGTTTAGTTTTTAATATAGATTCGTGTGCAAATGTGCTTTTATCTAAGCTTTTTTTATTAGAAAGATATTTATAATCTTCTGTACGAATTTTCCATGGGGTCTTTCTTCTGCATGTGCTACTTCAATGATTAATTTTCATATGAAACACATAAAGCCCTTTTAAGCAAAAATAAAAGCACAGAAAATCCAAATCAGTTCAATTACACTTGCAGATTGAAATAAAACTGTAATACATATATTCTACCAGAATGCCAACTCTATGAATTCTTGATTTGCTTAAAAAAATGTAAATCTTGGATTTGATTAGATTAGCTCTTGGAGTAATCTACACTGAATAAATATCTCTTCCTTTCATGTGATTTGTCAGTGTTTATAGTGGGTTTGTACACACAGCTTTCACCATTATTTTGTGGGCAATAAAAGCAACCATGCAGAAAAACCACCCATAAATGTCAGAAAACAGAGATATTTTGTTGCATTCCAAGGACTTTGAAGGTCAAGTTCAATTCAGTTAGCTCACCCAGCATGAGAGGAGTGTGATATGAAGATAGAATGTGTGTTCTTGTAGGATATATACGTTACTGTCCCTGTACTATTCCATCAGGATAACAGATCAGCGAGAGATTAAACTTTACTGCTTGGAAGAATTTCTTTTAGAAAACTATCAATTTTTATGATTTTCTCTAACCCCTATTGAAATGCTCTGCAGAAATAATGAGTCCAAAGAATTTATAGCTTTTAGTACAATGGAGATTGGCTCTTGATTGTGGCTTTTGGGGTGCTGTTCCACTGCAGGTATACCGTTCAGCTGTGTGCTTTCACAAAAATGGGTATCAGATGGTGAAATTTATGGTTAACATGAAATTGTGTTTTCCTTCCTTCTGATGGAAATGAGTTCACATAAAATTATTTTCCCAATCCCTAGAAGTGAGAGGTCATCACAAATGGCAAACATTGTCTGCTGTGAACTTGTCAGAACAGCCAAGGGGTCTGTTTTGCAGTGTCACAGCAGAATTTACCAAAAGTTCAATGTTTCATGGATAAAACTTTTGGAGTTGTTTTTTTGGTTTTTTTTTTTTTTCTCTTTCTCTCTCTTTCTTTTTTTTTTTAAATGTTCCTCTGCTACTGATCAATAAAGCTCATAATTAAGCTGAGGCTACAGCCTCAATCAGTGCTATTATTGAGTTTCAGTGCCTTGATCTAAGGAGCTCCCTAGTCAACTAAGGGATATGTCATCAACTTCCTGAGCAGTATGTGAACAGTCATTATGTTCCGTAACTGTAATGCTGCATATTCTTTGCTATCTGGAGAGTCTCCCTTGTGGCAACTTCTGATAACCTTTTGCTCATGTTATCCAAGGATGAATAATGAACAGACTCCTACATGTAGAAGGAACACAATTGTATTCACTAGGCAAGAATTTTTTTAAGTTCCTGCAGGTTTGCAACATTTCCCAGTGATTGTATCAGCAGAAGCCTGTAAAGTGGGGTCAGATCATTCCAGTACTTGAAAGGAAAGTCTCTGCCAAAAATGTACAGACAGTTTGCTCCTCTGTATCTGTACAGATGCTGCATTGCTCAGTGCAGGCCCTCATGTAAATGGAATTTAAAATGTAGGCTTGTCTTCTATTTTAGTTTTGGACCATAAAAATCATTAGATCTGCTGCTGTAAGTTTACAGTGTTAACACAGTTGATCTGCATCATAGATGGAAAGCTCTATGCTGTAGTGCTGTGATAATAGTAATAGTATAAAAAGTGTCTTGCTGATTTGACTGGAGGAGGGCAAACATAACACCCATCTTCAAGAAGGGTAAAAAGGATGACCCTGGAAACTACAGACCAGGCAGCCTCACCTCTGTGCCTGGCAAGATCATGGAGCAGATCCTGCTGAAAGTCCTGCTAAGGCAAATGGAAAACAAAGCAGAGGTGATTGGTGGGAACCAGCATGGCTTCACCAAGGGCAGATCTTGCCTGACAAATTTAGTGGCTTTCTATGATGAAGTCACAGCGACAGTGGACAAGGGAAGGGCAGCTAATGTCATCTACCTGGACCTGAGTAAGGCATTTGACTCTGTCCCACATGACATCCTGGTCACCAAACTGGAAAAGCATGGACTTGATGGATGGACCACTCGCTGGATAAGGAATTGGCTGGATGGTCGAACCCAGAGAGTGGCGATCAACGGCACAATGTCCACCTGGAGACCAGTGACAAGTGGTGTCCCTCAGGGGTCAGTGCTGGGACCAGTGCTGTTTAACATCTTTGTCAGTGACATGGACAGAGGAATGGAGTGCACCCTCAGCAAGTTTGCAGATGACACCAAGCTGTGTGGCACAGTCGACTTGCTAGAGGGCAGGGATGCCATCCAGAGGGACCTGGACAGGCTGGAGAGGTGGGCCCAGGCCAACCTCATGAAATTCAATAAGGCCAAGTGTAAGGTCCTGCACCTGGGTAGGCACAATCCCAAGCACAAATACAGGCTGGGTGGTGAATGGCTGGAGAGCAGCCCTGAGGAAAAGGACCTTGGAGTCTGGGTTGATGAAAAGCTCAACATGAGCCTGCAGTGTGCACATGCAGCCCAGACAGCCAACCGAGTCCTAGGCTGCATCAAGAGAAGCGTGGCCAGCAGGGCAAGGGAGGGGATTCTGCCCCTTTACTCTGCTCTCGTCAGACCCCACCTGGAGTACTGTGTGCAGTTCTGGAACCCTCAGCACAGGAAGGACATGGAAGTGTTGGAGCGGGTCCAGAGGAGGGCCACAAAGATGATCAGAGGGCTGGAGCAGCTCTCCTATGAGGACAGGCTGAGAGAGTTGGGGCTCTTCAGCCTGGAGAAGAGAAGGCTTCGAGGGGACCTGATAGTAGCCTTGCAGTATCTGAAGGGGGCCTACAGGAAGGCTGGGGAAGGATTATTTACAAGGTCCTGCAATGACAGGACAAGGGGCAATGGGTTTAAACTGGCAGAGGGGAGATTTAGACTGGATGTTAGGAGGAAGTTCTTTACAGTAAGGGTGGTGAGGCACTGGAACAGGTTGCCCAGGGAGGTTGTGGCTGCTCCCTCCCTGGAGGTGTTCAAGGCCAGGTTGGATGAGGCCTTGAGTAACCTGTACTAGTGGGAGGTGTCCCTGCCTCTGGCAGGAGGTTGGAACTAGATGATCCTTGAGGTCCCTTCCAACCTTACCATTCTATGATTCTATGATTTCTGGATACTTCAGCCAAAACCAACCCCCTAAAAACCCACTCTAGAAATCAGTTACATCCTACAGCTATACTTGCACTGGTAAATGAACTCCTCAGACAACTTGAACCCTAATGTGACTATCCCAGCAAATAACACATCCTTTACATGCCTCCTTTTGCTCAGAAGTTTGCTGTCCTGAGGTGTTGTATGCCACAGAACTATTTAGATGTAGACATTCAACTCTTTTCTTTTACTCTTTGTTCAGTGATGATACTGCCATTCAGATGCTTAGCTTATGAATCATTAATTGCCCCACACACACAAATGTCCTTTTTCTAAACATGAACATCATTTAAAAAAGGCCAAGATTTTATCAGGGCAAGTATAGTACTGAAAGTAGTATGTTCTCACCTATATGTCAGAAAATTTAATTTTTCCACTATGAAATAGCTGGTCTCAGCCCAGAATTCTCTCTAAGTCTTACTTTTTATCAATTATAAATCATTATGGTTATTGAACTCCACATGCTAGAAACAGGCAAAGCTTGGAAGCATTAAATAATGCATTTTATTTTTCTGATGGCATATATGGACACCATATGGATGAGATAGGCTAGAGCAGGCTTATCCAAAAAAGCAGGCAGATTTCTGAGCTGGATAAAGTGAAAAGGCCTTGCCAAAACAATTTAGAGCCCAGGTTCACTTGCTTTATGTAAAAGGCCATGCACAGAAGATGCTTTTGCCTCCTGCCAACCCAGGACAGCAAAATAAAGACCTTCTGCTGGCTGGTTGAAGAGCATCATCTCTACTGAAGAATAGCTTGTGTCTAGTTCACAGTGGTCCTCCTTTATTTTTGGGAAGACCAGTTTGAAAAAACTTGTCTTTCTGTGCTTTGAATCTGGACCTTTGCCTGGTGGTGTGAAAGAGGCCTCTGATGCTTTTATTCAGTGCTTGTATCTTATATTTCAGAGCAGAGGCAGCCATTCAGCCAGCCCTTGAAAGAGC
This sequence comes from Eubucco bourcierii, assembly GCA_013396675.1. NCBI lineage: Eukaryota > Metazoa > Chordata > Aves > Piciformes > Ramphastidae > Eubucco > Eubucco bourcierii. The sequence continues at coordinate 25,079 of VWZE01008020.1, forward strand.
ACATATGCCTACTCACAGTAAATGCTCTTGGCTTGCCTGCCACTGGAGCACAACAGTAAGCTGCCTTTTCTTGGGGTGGATGGGCTGTCTGAGGGTGCCTAGCACAAGACCAAAATGGATAACCACCACCTGTTTCTGTTTTCCTTTTCATACTTCTGAATAGCTGAATAGCAGGTGTGTGGCAGTGGCAACGAGAGCAGCCAGAGCAACTTTCCAATAGTGCTGACCTCCTAATGAGCAGTATGGGATGGCGCTGGTGTGAAGGGCCAGAGCAAGAATACTGCCAAGTGGCAGACTGGCCAAGATCTCTTTTGTCTTCTAATGTTATCTGGCCTTTAGAAGGAAACTGAGACATGGACCAATTGTTCGTTAGCTTCAAGTCCAGCATAGAGACCTTCACAGAGCAAAATTCAATGGAAGAAGATTGGGCTTGTCCAGATGGTGTTAGGCACTTAAATTTTACTTGTGTGAATTTCTGATATTGCAAGTTTTGCTCTGTAACATCAACCTTTTCCTACAGATGGAAGTGAGCTGCGGGCAAGTAAAGGTTTCCAACAATGTTTTCTTCACAGCTGTGTAGCCTGAGAATACTAAGAATATGACTTTACAGCATCCTTCTTACTTTCACCACTTCTGCATCTGCACTGCTGTCACATGTTTAATTTTGCCTGATTTGTATTTTTTTTTCTTATCTAGAAGTTTGTTCTTCTGGAGGTTATATTGCAGTGTAGGGATTGCAAAACATATGTAAGTGATTAACATCCATTCCTCCTGCTGTGTACCAAACACACTGATGACTTTATTGCCAGGAACAGATATTTAGTATATTTCACTTTCACTTTAGAAGCCGTCACATTATTTTCCTGAGAATTTTTGAAACACTGACTGGAATATTTCTGATATTTCTTATTAAATAACAAAGAAATGCAATAGTCTTGTAATAATGCTATATATCAAAATACATAGACATCTACAGGCCAGAGGTCTGATGGTATTTTATTATTTGCTAATAATATTTCTTGATGGATCAGTCTGGCCTTTTGTTGCAGCTTTTCTTGTGGTTTGTGGGTTTTTGGTTTTTTTTAGTGGTTAAAGGAATCAACTTCTTGAAAGGAATGTTTCAGGGAAATGTGGACAGCTATGGGAGCTTTTGGAATGCTTATGAAAACAGCTCAATTAGGGATCCATTCTTGTATCACCAAGGTTGGAAGAGACCTCAAAGATCATCAGGTCCAACCCGATACCACAGACCTCAAGACTAGATCATGGCACCAAGTGCCACGTCCAAACCCGCCTTGAACACCTCCAGGGATGGTGACTCCACCACCTCCCTGGGCAACCCATTGCAGTAGCCAATGACTCTCTCAGTGATTCTCCTCACCTTGAGCCTAAACTTTCCTTGGCATAGCTTGAGACTGTGTCCTCTTGTTCTGATGCTGGTTGCCTGAGAGAAGAAGGTAACCCCGCCCTGGCTACAACCACCCTTCAGGTAGTTGTAGACAGCAAGAAGGTCTCCCATGAGCCTCCTCTTCTCCAGGCTAAACAATCCCGGCTCCCTCAACCTCTCTTCATAGGGCTTGTGCTCGAGGCCTCTCACCAGCTCGTTGCCCTTCTCTGGACACATTCAAGTACCTCAATGTCCTTCATGAATTGAGAGGGCCAGAACTGGACATCGTCTAATGTGAACCATGATGTTGCCTATCATGAATCTTTGTGTATTTCTAGAGAGATGTCATCTCTGTGAGGTATACCTGGCAGAGTAAGAGTTGATAGTCACATGTGGGTGGTTTTTGCTTTGAACTTTTTCTCAGCAGGTGAAAAATAGCTACAATCGGGTGGTGCTTCAATAAGTAGTAACAACCAACTGCCAGGTTGAAAGATCACAAATTCTTGTACCAGCAGTTCTATTATAGGGAAGTGCACATCAGGCTGTGTCTGTCTCTGAAAGCTTGCCAAGCGATTGGTAAGAGCTGGGCAATAATCCAGAGTGAAAAAATCCCCAACAACCATCATTTGAGAGCTGGACTGCAGGGGTTGCCTTTTTTTTTTTTTTTTAAATACTACTTAATCATACACAGAGTACATTAGTATTTATCTAATATGTTTCTACTGCTGCTGATGAAATTCACCCTAGTTGTGAAGGACATCAATGAATCACTAACAGTAGTCTCAGGCTAAATATTCTTAACAGATCTTCTAAATGAAAAATCAACAAACCTTATCTAAAATGTGCTTCTCTGCCACGAGCATTTTAATGGCTAGGTCTTCAAAGTTACTGGACAGCTTTCCATTGCAAGATAAAATTAATCATAACATCATAGAATTAACCAGGTTGGAAGAGACTGCCAAGATCATCCAGCCCAACCTATCACCCAGCCCTAGCCAATCAACTAGAGCATGGCACTAAGTGCCTCATCCAGTCTTGTCTTGAACATCTCCAGGGATCGCAACTCCACTGCCTACCTGGGCAGCCCATTCCAATGCCAATCACTCTCTCTGTCAAGAACTTCCTCCTGATATCCAGCCTAGATCTTCCCTGGCACAACTTAAGTCTGTCCCCCCTCATTCCATTGCTGGTTGCCTGGGAGAAGAGACCAACCCCATTTGGCTACAACCTCCTTTCAGATAGTTGTAGACGGCAACAAAGTCACCTCTGAGCCTCCTCTTTTCCAGGCTAAACAACCCCAACTCCCTCAGCCTCTGCTCAGGAACAGACTGGCCAAAGTCATGCCTTGCTCAGAAGTTCAGGTAGGCTTGGTGGTACTGTAACTTTGTGGATTGGAGCTGTGTTAATGATGTGCTTGTGCCCTGTTGGGAGGGAAGGCTGTTTACAAAGGGAAACTTAGACAGTACTGGACCACTGAAGGAAACACAAATTCAGCTTTGAGTAAGCAGGAAAGGAGTGGGAGAAACAATAGCTATAGGATACAGGGTGCTCAAAGTGGATTAGAATACCTACACACACACACACACACAAATGCTCCTTCTTATCAGGCTTTGATTGTAGACCAAGGGAATAATGACACAGATTAATTCCTGAAATCTGGCAGTGCTTTATAGAAGGACTTGGAATTTCTGGGATTTTTCAAATGATGGAGTTCCTTATGCATGTGGCTGCTTCTTATGGAACTTCTTATGCATATGCATACTGCTTCAGCACTTCTTGAAACTTTACAGTTCTTGACCTTACATAATTTCATATTGTTAACCAAGTATGTATACTGTTTCTGAAGAGAATATCATACATAATAAAGTTATGCAGTTACCTAAGGCTAAATGTCAGTAGCAAAAATCCTCTTACACATAGGCACCGAGACTGACTGATGCTGCTTCGTTGTTTGGACAATACTGGGTTGATCCCTAGGGTTTTTTTGTGGCTGAGTGCTCTGCATGCTTTTGGCTTTAATGAAGGAGATGTTTGAATATGTTTTGTTGCTGTCATAGTTGTGATGGAAAAAACCAGCCACACAAGGATATGTGGACATCAGAGTAGCCAAAGCCCTTTATTGCTATAGCAGCAGTCTTTTTATATGGCACTCTGCAAATTGTGGTAACTCTACAAGTTGTGGAATACAATGATTGGATAAAATTCTGCTTTTAACATTCTTTATTGGGTAACAGCAAGGTGTTGGCTATCTTGGCACAGACTATTTTCAGTTCTTTGTTCTAAATTTGCTGTGCTTCTGTACAAATGTTACACAAGGCAAGCATACCAGTTTACTGTGTTTCTAACCTTAACCTTCCTATGTCAAGGGTACACAGAGATGTGCTCTAGCTGACTCCTTTCCTCGGTTCTCACATGTTTTATTTTGCTGTGAAAAAACAGTTGAGGTGTTACAAAGCTAGATACACTCCCGTTCAGGTGGAGCTGCATTGTGAATCACAGTGAAAACTGAGTGATGTAACAAGTTTTCAGCCAATGGTAGCAATAAAAGAGGTGCAGTGAGCTGTGCTCTTGAGAGTTCTTCAACTGCCTCAGCTATAAAAAAGGCCAGAGCTCCTACAAAGGAGGCATGGAAGAAGTAATGGGTCCTCTATTCATGCCTTCTCAAACAAACTATGAACACAGTCCTGATTCAGGGTATCTTCTTAGAAGAAATACTTTCTAGGCTGTACAGAAGACTCAAAGTTGTACATTTCTTTCATTGTGTCTGTTCTACTTTTATGTATACTGCGTTTCTTTCCTTGCTTCTCCATCACTGAACTTTACTTCTGCTCTTACTTCTCATCTTCCTGGATGCTTACGTTCCAGTTTAACAAAGGTGCCCTTTTACAGGGGTGAAAAGGGAAAGAAAAAAAAAAAGAAATGAGAAAGAAAACTTACCTTAATCTTATTTTTACTGGGTTTGGAACCCAAACCAGATCTTACTTCTGATATAACCCCTTACCTGCTTTGTTTTCTTCTGAGAGAGAAATGTCGACAACCATCTCCTGTGGAGCCTTTGAGCATACCCAGGTTAAATTTCACTTCTAGAGTCTCTGGAGGAGAAGAAAGTAAATCCTCAGCTACCAATTTTATGCAAATGTTGTTCGACATGTGTCTATTTCTAAAAGGACCTTTGCTATATAGTCTTGCTCCCTCTTTGAAAACTCCTAGGACCCCTGCCTGAGTATCCCTCCAGCATCTCTGTTAGAGGGAGATTCAGAACAAAAGAAATAGCAGGGAGGCATATTTATTGCCAATACCACTGAAATCAGCAAGGTATGCTGAACCAGTACACTCAGAAAATTTCACTTTATGCTCTGTTGTAAAAGCAAGCAATGTTTGAAGAGGATGCTCAAGACTGTAAAAGAGAAACCTGTATTTTACATATAGTGATCTACAAAATGAAACAAATTCAGTAAGTGTAGCCATTATTGTTTTCAATTGGCATTATACTTGAATAAAAAGCCAGTTCTGTAATAAAAGTAGTATAATGTGCAGAGATATTAAAAAGGCAATTGAGTTATTCAGTATGCTTGCAAAGGTGGATATTGTGAAGCTAATGCAATATTACTGCATATTGTGTCATATCAGAGACTCGAAAACCTTATGTAAGTCTTTACCTTTGATTTGTCCTTCCAAGAGCAATGCTATCATGTATCCATGAAAATAACAGAGAAAAATGAATACTGTAACATACTGACTTCTGAAAAAGAAGTTTATTTTCATTTTATGTTTGGGGTGTATAACTTTCACTGGTGCCAAGGGTTTTTTTTCAAGTATTCCATAGTATCATATTTGACTTTGACACTGAGCAAATACAGGCAGTTAGCTATAATAGGAACAATGCAGCTAAGGAACAAGATAGTTCTAGAATAAAATTTTAGGAGCAGTTTCTGTTAATTTGTTTGTGATCTTAGGGAAGCTGCTTTCAACCTCAATATAGGCATCCATGAAATGGGTATTTACTGTTTATCTCACTTAGATGGGGTTTAATTATTGCTTGTAAAGTAGTTTGACAGTCTCTGTCATGTAATACATTTTAAGTAGCCGGGTGTTGACCTTATAGGAATCATAGAATGGTAAGGTTGGAAGGAACCTCAAGGGTCATCTAGTTCCAACCCCCTACCATAGACAGGGACACCTCCCACTACAACAGGGAGTCCAACCTGGCCTTGAACACCTCCAGGGAGGGAGCAGCCACAACCTCCCTGGACAAACCTCTTCCAGTGTCTCACTCCCCTCACTGGAAAGAACTTCCTCCTAACATCCAGTCTAAATCTCCCCTCTGCCAGTTTAAACCCATTGCCCCTTATCCTGTCATTACAAGACCTTGTAAATAGTTCCTCCCCAGCCTCCCTGTAGGCCCCCTTCAGATATTGGAAGGCTACTATAAGGTCTTTTTGAAACCTCCTCTTCTCTGGGCTGCAGAACCCCAACTCTTGTAGCCTGTTCTCATAGCAGAGCTGCTCCAGCTCCCTGATCATCTTCGTGACTCTCTGGACCCTCCAACAGTTCCATGTCCTTCCTGTGCTGGGGGCTCCAGAACTGTTTCCATATTAGAGAAATATTTCTTTTGTTAAGAGATTATTTGCATTCAGTTAGGAATGAATCAGATTGATTTTTTTTTTTTTTTTTTCCCCTTTCCCTGTGCAGACTTGCTAATTAGTGTTGGTTTGGCTCTCCCAAATGGTAACGTGTAAGTATTTAAAATGTTGATCCAGACAAATTTTGAGACAAATTAGAGGCTGGTGTTCATCCTTGTGTATAGACACATAGTTCTCTTGTATCCTAACGTCAGAATTCCTAAAGTCTCCAGTCAGATGAAAGATAACAGAATCCATTTATCTGCAGAAAGGGAGATTTTGCAAGAAACACTTACTGACAAATAATGCCTGTATTTTGTTTTTGGTTTTTTTTTTTTTTTTTTTTTTAGCAGGTGAAGGAATAAGGAAAGAACAAATTATTTTTAGAGGCGCCCTTTAGAATACTCTTGGCCACAGAGCATACTGCCTTACTCTATGCTTAAGAAGGCTAAGATTATTATAAGTAGGTGCTTGTTCAGTGGAATTTATAGAGCCACTGAAATGGCAGTTTGCAGTAGCCTTTCCCTCAGACAATGCATATTGTGCAGTTTTAAACCTTTAACAAAAAATTATAAGAGAACCGAATCCCTAACACAAGCTTCTTTTCTACAAGTTGATAATTAGACATTGTGTTTGTATATGGCTAGGGTTTTTTCCCCCTGAAACAGTTACAACAGATTCCTTGCTTCCTTTCTGTCGTAAAAAGTCCTTCTTTCTTTCATTGTGTTGTTCTAGCTACTGCAGGTTCTTTCTGTCTAAGCAACATAAAGTAAAACTTGTTTACTGTTTTCTGTTTTGAACAATATTCTCTTGCATAAGAAAACAAAAGAAGGCCACATTTTTTTCTTTCCTCCTGAAGTAAAATGTATTTAAAGAGAAGGAAAATAAAAAATTAGATGGCATCCTAGTGAAGGCCAGGAAATTGAGGTACACAATCTGAGTTCTTCTCAGGGCAAAGGCTCTTCAGAACAGATTCCTTTGATGAGCACACAAAGCTGTACACGAAACTTTCTGTTTCAGAACATATCTGTGCCAAAAAAAAAAAAAAAAAAAAAAAAAAANGGGGGGGGTGGGCAGCAGAAAATATATTCAACAAACCAGGATGATGAATGTTGAAAATCTGATAGTGGCGTCGTATAGGGAATATTGTTGCTTCCTGCTGTGGAGGTTTTGACTGAAGCATACTCATGTAGTGGAATGGGACTCTAGATTCCCCTTTAAATATTTGCAATATTTAAATTCTATTTTGCAATAACCGGTATGACTGGTTACATGCTCCTCCTCGTTGCTTTTTGATTATCACTTGCACTGTGCATCTTAGCTGCTCTTAATGCTTTCAAGGCCCTGATATATAGTTAAATATTTCTCACTTCCTCTGGTACTAGGAAAAGTGACACACAAGTGCTCCCCAGCCAGTTTATTGCAATTTAATGTTAATCTGTTATAATGCAGCTGATGAATAGTTCAGTGGCTTCCATGAATTCTGAATTGTGTTTAGGCTGTGGCTGCTGTGCTGCCCTCTGAAGATTTGCTGGGTTTGGTTTTATTTTATGCAGCCAGTAGCTCTCTGAATCACATTGCCACAATACTACTTTTTTGTCATCCTTTTCCCTTTCACCTCACAAGGACATCATGCACCCAAGTTTTCCATCTCAGCCTTTTGTTGCTTTGCTCTTACAAGCTGCACCCTCCTAATACATCAAAACAGACAGAGCTGTGCGATTGACCTCCATAATGGAGTATTTTGTTCGCTCTTGTGTGTGGGAATACAATAATATCCACTCAAATTTGCTGTTTGCAATTTGTATTTCTTGCTCTTTTCTTGTCCAGAAGCAGAAGTCAAGCATGACAGTAATGCCTTTAGGCCCTGTGTGCCCACGTTCAGTAAAACTTTGTCTGCATCTTTCCCACTGTGTTTGCTGTTTAAATATTGCTGTTTCTTCTACCAGACAGTTTGAATTTTAGTTTCTGTAGACTGTCAAATAAACCTCTAGGCAAGGAACAGATTTCTCTTCCATGGTTGCAATCAGAGCTCACCTTTCACCCTTCCGTCACTATGTGCCGCCTAAAATGTGTACTCTGCTGCTTCCCCTTTGCTGGTGGTATTTGTCAGCAAGAATTAGGATGTCCAGATTCTGTCATCTGCTGTTAAGTCTAATTATATACATAGGTAGGTCCTTAGGCAAATGAATTTTTTCCTCTCTATTTTCTGTATATATTACTGTTCAGAGGTATAGTGATTAAACTGTGGCAAATTACATGAAGCTAGAGTGTAATTAAAGTACAGTAAAAACACCTGTAAATGATCATTGTTCCATTCCCTTGGGGAAAATGTAAAAATAACCTTTATGATAATCACACCTAGAACCTTTACATGTGCCAACTAACAGGGTTTGGCCTTAAGTAATTTGTCTAAAGTAATGTACTACAGAATTTTAAAAATAGCTACAAATGAGGGGACCATTATATTTCTTCTAAGTTTTTTTTTTTTTTTTCTCCTGCAGGCTGGGGAATTAGCCAGTGAAAATGCTGAGATCTTTCTGTGGTTACATTCACCCATCCAACTGATGGAATAGGTTAGAGGTGAAAAGCAAAGGCTAATTAAATACAGGCTTCAGATCTGCTATATTATTAATAATGGAGGTCATCCTATTCAAGATAATAATGCCCCACTTTGTAAATTCATGAGCATGAAATGAGGCAGAATGTTGTCCTGACTTCATCTATTCTAAAATGTTTCAGGTTAGAGTATGAGTTCTGTTGCATAGGAATGATTTAAAAACTAATGCACAACAAATACAGTCTGTAGTGATCATCTATTTACACTAAACTTTAGTGTGATGTAGCTGCAGAGGGATTTTTACCTTGTGTCTTTGTCATATATCTAGAGTACTGATAATTTTGAGTGGGGGCTGATGTGGTTGTTTACATAAATTCCAAATACAAATAAAATTAAAAACTGGTAGAGATTTTTTTGAAACTTAAACTACAAAATCTCCAAACCATGTATTTTATGTTTGGGTTCGGTGGGGTTTTTTGTTTGTTTCTTTTGGTTTGGTTTTCAAAATGGATTAATTTCAAACCTGGTCTAAAAAAAATTCTCAAAACATCTGGAGTGCGAATTTACTGTGGACAGGCTATGAGAGTTGAGGCTCTTCAGCCTGGAGAAGAGGAGGCTTCGAGGAGGCCTTATAGTAGTCTTCCAGTATCTGAAGGGGGCCTACAGGAAGGCTGGGAAGGGATTATTTACAAGGTTTTGTAATGCCAGGACAAGGGGCAGTGGGTTTGAACTGGCAGAGGGGAGATTTAGACTGGATGTTAGGAGGAAGTTATTTTCATTGAGGGTGGTGAGACACTGTAAGAGGCTGCCCAGAGAGGTTGTGGCTGCTCCCTCCCTGGAGGTGTTCAAGGCCAGGTTGGACGAGGCCTTGAGTGACCTGTGTGAGTGGGAGGTGTCCCTGCCTATGGCAGGGGGTTGGAACTAGATGATCCTTGAGGTCTCTTCCATCCTTACCATTCTATAAAATAGTCCAGTCTCCTGTCTCCTTGCAACAAGCTGAACTACCATAAAAATAGTTTCACATACAGCTTTCTAAAGTGCTTATCCTTCATCCTACAGTAGAAGATATGTGTTTTTCATTAAAAACAATTCTTAGTTACTGTTTTTCTTTTCATTACAGAGAAAGTCCATTATTGCAGTGAGCTTCATTGGAGCATTCCTCTGCCTGATCATTGTTCGTCTTACCAATGAAGTAACTTTCCCTCTGATCTTAAACTGCTTTGGACAAGCCAGTGTCAAATGGATACCATTTTCTAATGGTCAAAGGCAACCTCTGAGAACTCATTATGGATATATAAATGTGAAAACAGAAGAGGTAAGACTTGGTATCAAGAGAATAGCAAATTGGATTGGACCAGAAGGTGTCTCTTTCCTGATCTTCCTGTGCAAAAACTAAAGCAAGCAATGTTTCTGTTCAAAGTATCTTTTTTAAAATGACTATTGGATTTTTTTTTAAAGTTTGCTGAAGTCTGCAGTGGAGAAAGCAGGAAGCTGGCCTCAAAAATCATGCTTGGTGAAGTGGAAAGTGGTATTTATACCACTTTTCAAGAGAGTTTTTTAGATTGGTTTCAGATTTTCAGTAGTTTTAACTGGGAATAAAATTTCCAGGCTGTATTTTAAAGTAATATTGTCTACATCTACTTTGCAAAGTATTTGCTGTGTGCTTTAAACTTAGTCAGCAAAATGCCTAATGACATCACTGAGTTTTGGGGTTAGTGGTGCTTTCCCTCCCTACTCTTCCTCTCTTTCTTAGTGTACTATTTATAATGCATATACACATATATACATATGCAAACTTCCAAAATAAGCAAACATAAGAAAAATAACTCTAAAAGTTGTTTCTTATCATTTATAGCACTATAAGTCATGGTAAATACTACCAGATCTCCACCTTCTGCTTATTATTGTTCTTTATAAAACTACAATTATTAATGAATGAAATGAGTTCTTAACAACAGCTTTTATGGAGGGTTAAAATACTCCAGCACTTTATGACACTCAGTCCTGTAAACTTATTGGACTGGTCAAGTTGGGGGTTTCGGTTGGTTTTTGGGCTTGGTTCTTTGTTCTTTCTTGTATCTTTGTGTGGTTTAGTTGTAGTTGTTTGGGTTTGTTTGCTGGTGATTGTTTTTAGATGAAAATCAAAATGAGACCAGGTTATAGTGTTTTTTTTTTTTAGGAGGGCAGCTTCTTTTAAGCTTCTGTAGCTTTTAATTGTTGTTCATGTAAGATGCAGCATTGAGTATATTGGAGGCTGTCCCAGTTTGGGAACTATAGGGTTAAAAAAGTCCTCTAGGGACTTGAAGATTGTTATTCAATCCTATAATTCTGCTATCTTTTCATAAACTCACAGCAAGGCCAGCTTGTTCTCCTTTCCTCCCCCTCCAACCTTGTCAGGCAGGAGCTGCATTATCGGGACAAACATAGAATCATAGAATCATAGAATCATAGAATGGTAAGGTTGGAAGGGACCTCAAGGATCATCTAGTTCCAACCCCCTGCCATAGGCAGGGACACCTCCCACTAGTACAGGTTACTCAAGGCCTCATCCAATCTGGCCTTGAACACATCCAGGGAGGGAGCATCCACAACCTCCCTGGGCAACCTGTTCCAGTGCCTCACCACCCTTACTGTAAAGAACTTCCTCCTAACATCTAGTCTAAATCTCCCCTCTGCCAGTTTAAGCCCATTGCCCCTTGTCCTGTCATTGCAGGACCTTGTAAATAATCCTTCCCCAGCCTTCCTGTAGGCCCCCTTCAGATACTGGAAGGCTACTATCAGGTCCCCTCGAAGCCTTCTCTTCTCCAGGCTGAAGAGCCCCAACTCCCTCAGCCTGTCCTCATAGGAGAGCTGCTCCAGCCCTCTGATCATCTTTGTGGCCCTCCTCTGGACCCGCTCCAACACTTCCATGTCCTTCCTGTGCTGAGGGTTCCAGAACTGCACACAGTACTCCAGGTGGGGTCTGACGAGAGCAGAGTAAAGGGGCAGAATCCCCTCCCTTGCCCTGCTGGCCACGCTTCTCTTGATGCAGCCTAGGACTCGGTTGGCTGTCTGGGCTGCATGTGCACACTGCAGACTCATGTTGAGCTTTTCATCAACCCAGACTCCAAGGTCCTTTTCCTCAGGGCTGCTCTCCAGCCATTCACCACCCAGCCTGTATTTGTGCTTGGGATTGTGCCTACCCAGGTGCAGGACCTTACACTTGGCCTTATTGAATTTCATCATGTTAAGGATAGACCTAGTTTGGGGCTTCCAGAGGCTGTGCTTAGGCCTTTTGGATGGCAGAGGCATGCCGGGGAGGAGGATTGGAGCACTGGGGATTGTAGATTTGGGTTGGGGTAAAATTCAGGGGATTCGCTTATGGATTCTATATCTGCATTGTAATTTCTATCTGTAACTCTCTCCAAATATAATTCTGGTTTTTTTCTCCAATTCAGTTGAGAGCTTTACTCTGTCAGCTCTTTAAACCCACAACAGAGGCCAAAGTTTCTTACCTACAGAGCAGAAAGAGGGCAAGCACCCAAAAGAAAACTTGAGTCAGGATGTGAATCTTAGTCCTAGTGAAGTGAATAGGAGCCACTCTTGAGTTTGAAAGGGGTAAGGCTCCATTCATCCTATCTTAAGTACAAAAGGACCGGTAGGAGCCAGTAGAAATGAGAGGACAGTGTGTTCTGCATGTCCCTGCGTTATTGTCACAGTGGCAGGTGTGGAATCTGAATGAGGCAGAGCTGCCACAGTCACTTGATCACTATCAGTCTGAACTGATAAATGGAGAGGAGAGCAGCATGCTAATCCATTTTTATTCACCATTGCCTTCATCCGAGGTTAGATGTAGCTTGTGGGAACCTTAATTCATTCTTAAATTTGATAACACGCTTGGAAGTTCTAACAGTAAATGGAAATGAATGTCCTGAAAGTTGGTGGCCAGTATTGATTAGTAAGACATTTGTCTCAATTTAGCTTAGGTCATGAAGGACTCATCAAACTTAGTAATTTTAATTGTTTTCCCTCTTGTATTTGCAGATTACATTAATATTTGCTAATTAAAATGATAATGAAGAAACTGAACCTGCCTTGCTAATTGTGAATGCACTATCTTCTGACTTAATTATTCCCTGTGCGAGGAAATTTTTATTGTGCTGCCCGTGTGAAAAGCTGTTATACAGCTCGTGCTCCTAACTCTCACTCACAGCTTTCTCAGGTTACAATTTTTATAACAGAGATTGCTTTATAAAGGAAGTGTTTGTATGCCATTTGTGTTAAAATAGCCAGAAACTTTCAACTGTCCATAGAGATTAAACCCACTCTCAACTATCCATAGAGATTAAACCCACAGTGCTCTCATTTCTGTCTGCTAAATACATCAAATTTCTGTTCATTTTATAGAATTAAGATATTGTTTTCTACTGTTTTTTTAATGCTACTGTGCTATGTAAGATAAGCAGGTGGTCCAATATGTGAGTGCAGATAGTCCCCTAAACAAATGTGACCAAGGCTTTTGCAAATGAATATACTTGCCACTTTGTCAATGGGCAAGGATCAAAAGGTGAGGAAACTGTATCATAAAGAATTAAGAGAAAATGGTGTCATGGAGGAGAAGATAGTAATTAGGCTACTTAAAGAAATTAATTTTGCTTTTTTTTTTTTTTTTCTTTTTTGGTTGGGAGGATCGTTGCACATATGTTGAATGTGTTCATAGTCTTCCAGAATGTCCTTTGAAGACTCACCCTGCTGGATCCTGTCTCCTGCTGTCCAACAGCACTCCCTTTTTTTCTTCAGTCTCTTCCAAAATCTTCCTTGTTTTCTTCATGTTTTTGATTCTGTTGTCCCTTACCTGCTTCTCTGAGGCCTGGCTGATGGCAGTGAGCTGGGGGTCTCTAATTCCCATTTCTGAGTGTACTTCAATAGTATGTATACAAGGTCGACAGAACAGAGTAATTAGAGCACTTTGCCACCAGCCCACTCAGTCATCTGTAGCAACAGGGAAGCTAGATAATCTAGATTAACTACTACTGTACTTTTCCTTCCCCCCCCCCCCCCCCCCCCTCCCCCCTCATTTTTTTTTCGGGGGGGGGGGGGGAGAANTTACCTTCTGGAGGGGGGGAGGGAGAAAATAAAAAAAAAAAAAAGGCAAGACTTGAAAACCATATGAGATGATGGAAAATCAAGTGCTTGGGGGTTAAGGTTGAAGTGATCAATGATTTGTATTAAAGATGATCAAGAAGTATGATATTTACATCTCAAATAAAAACCAGTGATGTATGATCAGAATAATGCCATAAAGGTGTGTTTCAAGGGTGTTTGACTTGAGAGTATAATAATGGTATGAAATGTTTCTTATTTAAAAATCTGGAGGAAAAAAAATATTACTGTCACTAGAATGTATGGGAGTATTCAATACTAAATGCAAAGACAGACAGAACTTAATCTCTAATTAAGGCTGTACATAATACAGTGTTGTTGCTATGGTTTCCCTGATTTGTAGCTATAGCAACAGCTTTGGAAAACCTGACTTTATGTACAGTAAACACCCTATATTTGAAATATAAACAGATGCGAATGTTGTACTATACTGGTCCATTATTTCTGGACGTGTTTTGCGTTGACTTCTGAGATCTTCCAGTATCTGAAGGGGGCCTACAGGAAGGCTGGGGAGGGACTGTTTACAAGGTCTTGCAATGACAGGACAAGGGGCAATGGGTTTAAACTGGTAGAGGGGAGATTTAGACTGGATGTTAGGAGGAAGTTCTTTCCAGTGAGGGTGGTGAAACACTGGAACAGGTTGCCCAGGGAGGTTGTGGCTGCTCCCTCCCTGGAGGTGTTCAAGGCCAGGTTGGATGAGGCCTTGAGTAACCTGTACTAGTGGGAGGTGTCCCTGCCTATGGCAGGGGATTGGATCTTTGAGGTCCCTTCCAACCTTACCATTCTATGATTCTGTATTTCTGAAATAGGTAGCTCTTGAGCCAGAGTTTGCATCCTGTGGGGCTGTCCTCCTTCCCTGAGGATGCCTTAGTAGTCCTCCGCATCTTGATCTGATTTTGTTTTTCAGTGCTCAGATCAGAGAGGATTCCCTGAGATTTGTGTGAGATTGTGGCTGTTTTTCAATATTGCTCTCTCAATCAAATACATGAATTTTGACCTTTCAGTGAGAAAGAAGCATATTGCCAAGGTGACCTTTCTGTCCCTTATTTTCTCCACTTCATATCTGTGAATTTTTGGTGATAGGACCCATGAAATCCTTCTTCAAGAAATGTCATGCCTATCATGTGTGCTTTCATGGAAGATGTTACTCCACAGTGGCTATCTAATTGAAACCTTTGGTCATTTGAGTAAACTTTACCCCCTAGTCCACAGGGATGTAATGATTCTTGTGCATCAAAAGTAGACAAGATGATGGAAAGAAACCCATATGGAAAATATTATCTTCTTTTGTACCACTCCTACTCTATAAAGAGTTCTGGAAATATTAATGAACATCGTGTATTTAAAGTGCAGAATTATGATATCAATTTAAAACCCATTAGCATTTTCAAACTTTATGCTAGGTAAGTCTAATAGTGTTCTTGGATATTTGATTGTGGCTCCTGAAAGGTGAATATTCAATAGATTTTTTTTTTTTTTTACTCTACTGTCAGTATTAAAATAATATAGCATTTTCTTACATACGTAAAATCTGAAATATAGCTGCAATAACACTTGAAACATAATTATAAGAAGTATATTCAAGTCCTGTACAAAGATTAAAACTGTTCTTGGAAGAGGCTAAGTTCTGGGATGACCTAAAATTCTTTCATTAAACTGCAATTGCAAGATCTAATGGCTTTATCTAAAATGAATTCTGAGGAAGAAAAGAACCTTTGTGTCATGAACACTGAAGTATCTCACAGTATAGCGACAAGCACAAGATAAAAGGAACATCCATTGTGGAAGTTGAGTGTTTAAGAGTATTGTGGGGTTTTGGGTTTTGTGGGTTTTTTGTTTTGGGTTTGTTTGTGGTGTGTGTGTGGGTTTGGTTCCTTTTTGGGTTTGGTTCCTTTTTGGGTTTGGTTCCTTTTTGGGTTTGGTTCCTTTTTGGGTTTGGTTCCTTTTTGGGTTTGGTTCCTTTTTGGGTTTGGTTCCTTTTTGGGTTTTTGTGTTTTGGGGTTTTTTTGGTTTTGTTTTGTTGTTTGTTTTTTTTTTTTTTTAGATCCTACCATGCTTGAAAAATTCATCAATACTATGTTGACATTGAAGAAACAAGATTTTATTACCACGTATGTTTTTGTCCTGTAACCTGAACAAACCAGCATACAAACCTTAGTTGCTTGCCAGTTGTGGCACACAGAACCATGTATATGTGTGATCATATGTGCTGGTCTGAGGCTGGTTGGAATATTTTAGTGGAATAAATTAGGTTATTAGCTGTGAAAAGAAAATCTAGTGATGTCTGTGCTACCTATTTGTTCTGCTGGGACACATAAAAACAAGGGCATGAACATAGCTAAAACAGCCTCTGCCTGGCTGTTGCCCTATTAACTCTTCTACCTGAACCTGCACATTTCCAACTAATGATTCTGCTTCTAACACCCCTTGCTGACCTTTCCAGCTCACCCTGCACATAAGAGAGATTCTGAGATGAGGAAGAGGGTGGAAAGAAGGTGGAAGGGTGATTGGAAGCCCTTCCTGGGCACTCTGACTGCTGGGAGGGGTCTTGTATTTCTGTATTATTTGTGTATTACTGTATGTAGTTATAAATATCTGTAATGTATTGTGTATATATATACTTGTAAATTGTGCTAAGCTGTGAATATAAAGCATCATTCTTTACATTCCACCCAGCTGAGTTTAATCTGGGTGAATTCTTGGGGGGCTGGGGGGGAGAGGCAGGTAACACCCATAACCACTACATCATACAGCCTTTACCTAGTTTCTTTTTTGTCTTTTACTAGAAGTTCTGTGGTAGAACTCAGCTGAAATGAGTGGAGGTTTCCACAAATGAAATATCCCAGCTATGAATAAAAATTAAGAGGATGTTACAGACCTTATACGTTTTTTTTTAAACAAGCTAACATAACTGTATTAAAAAGCAACAGTACCTGAAGTATAGAGCAAACATAACATAATGTGCAGAAATGTAGGCTACATGATGTGCTGACTGTAAGATAAGGCATGCACCATTTCAACAACAGCAAAACAGATGTTAAACCTCTTAGGAGTAATCATAGGAAGGACTTGTACCAATCATTATAGACTTTTTTCTTATAAAACTTGAATGCACAAAGCAAGCAATGAATTTGATGGATATTTTAGTATCAGTTTCTTTCCAGATATAGGAAGTTTAAAAAAAACCCCAAAACTTCAAATTTTTGTGTGAAATACTAAAAATAAGTAAAGCCTGGGAAGGCTTCATCAGCCTGGGAAGGTTTAAGTTTTGCCTTTGCTGCTGATGGATGCAGAATGACTCTTACTGTGATGGGAAGCTTTAAAAATAACACTGGGCTTGATGTCAAAATGACAGGTGCCAGACTGTGACCTTGCATGGTATATTCAGCTTACTTCACAGAGTCACAGAAACAACCAAGTTGGAAAAGACCCTCAGGATCACCAGGTCCAACCTATAACCCTACTCTACATGATTCACCTTAGACCATATCCCTAAACAGTGCATCCAAATAACCCTTAAACACATCCAGGGTTGGTGACTCAACTGTCTCGCTGGGCAGCTCATTCCAGTGCCTGACCATTTTCTCCATGAAAAACTTTTTCCTAATGTCTAGTCTAAACCTTGCCAGCCTCAACTTGAGGCCATTTCCCCTTGTCCTGTCTCCAGTTACCTGTGAGGTGAGCCCAGCACCAGCCTTTCCAAAGGCTTCTACTTCAGAGATGTTTGTTTCATACTCTTGTTGGCAAGAACTGGGTCCTAAAGAAACTAAAATGCTACATTAGCTGCAACTCACTGTGACAGAAAGTTGCTTTGGAATTTAATTTCTGATTAATTTGTGATTTCCATTCTGTCTTTTCCTTTGGGATCTTACTCATTGTTACAGCTTAAGAATTCGTAGGATATTTTGTTAAGAAAAGGTCATCCATTTCATGGTAATTTATCATTTATATTCCTTCTAAGACACTATTTAATACCAGTTGCTCGGTTACATAATTTCAGCCTTAGTAATCACATAATAATAACTGCAGTAATAATAATGGAAATAAAACTATACATACCATATATTCTCCTGGATATTTTTCTGCTTCTGCTGTATAAGTTTACAGGGAAAACTCTTCTTTTGGAAGTATTACAGAAAGATGTGCTACATATCATTTTTAATGACAATCACGTTGCATATTACACTTCTGAAAGAGATTTGTGAGGAAGGTAGCTGGTAGCTGTTCCCTCAGCCCTCACTGTTTGCTGACTGTACCAGAGATCACATTTCTGGCTCTGGGAGATGTAGACACAGACTGGAAAATAAAATTCTTGCTGAAGATTTTAACCACCAAGTGAGCACAGGAGCACATCTTATATTACAGAAATAAACCTCACTAAATGAATTATCATCATTATATCACTGCCCTTTCCCTTTTTCCAACCCCTATTTTGCCTGGGAGAAGAAAGAATCATAGAATGGTAAGGTTGAAAAGGGACCTCAAGGATCATCTAGTTCCAACCCCCTGCCATAGGCAGGGATACCTCCCACTAGTACAGGTCACTCAAGGCCTCATCCAACCTGGCCTTGAACACCTCCAGGGAGGGAGCAGCCACAACCTCCCTGGGTAACCTGTTCCAGTGTCTCACCACCCTCACTGGAAAGAACTTCCTCCTAACATCCAGTCTAAATCTTCCTTCTGCCAGTTTAAACCCATTGCCCCTTGTCCTGGCATTGCAAGACCTTGTCTATAGTCCCTCCCCAGCCTTTCTGTAGGCCCCCTTCAGATACTGGAAGGCTACTTTCAGGTCTCCTCAAAGCCTTCAGCCTCCAGGCTGAAGAACCCCAACTCTCTCAGTCTGTCCTCATAGGAGAGCTGCTCCAGCCCTCTGATCATCTTCATGGCCCTTGTCTGGACCTACTCCAACACTTCAATGTCCTTCTTGTGCTGAGGGCTCCAGAACTGCACACAGGACTCCAGGTGGGGTCTGACAAGAGCAGAGTAAAGGGGCAGAATCCCCTCCCTTGCCCTGCTGACCACACTGCTCTTGATGCAGCCCAGGACTCGGTTGGCTGTCTGGGCTGCATGTGCACATTGCAGGCTCGTATTGAGCAGCTTATTCTGAACCGTCAGAATAAGCTGCAAGATCTGCTTGAAACCACTCAGGTTGTTACAAACCTTACAGGAAAGAAGGGAGCACAGACCATGCATGTCCTCAGCTGAGTTAGATCCTGCCAACTCAGCTTTTTTCCCTCTGTATATAAGGAATTAGCGTAGGTTTTTAAAGCTGCCACAACTCACATGTTGTCTCATGTGGAAAAAGTCAAGTGCCAGGATAAATACATCGAGTATTCTATACAAAGGAATTAAATCCGCTCCACACAGAACCTGAATGTGATGACTCAAGCTGTGCTGCTCGTGTGGCATCTCTGGGTTTTGGGTTTTGCTTTTGTTTTTTAAGAAAGAAAAAACAGACTAAGGGACTTGAGAAGAGATTATTATCAACCAGTGAGCTGTGCCATCAAAAATCAATCCCTAAAGTATCTGGGCTGGTAGAAATAAATGTCTATGATGCACAGTCATGGACTGGATTGATCTGCTGAATAGAACTTAGAGGTTATACTGGAAAAGATGCCTGGTGTTATAGATTTGCCATCCACCTTGGTTATATGTAGTTTCCAGAGATTCCTCCCAACTTCTTGAAAACTTTTTTACTGCTAGTGAAGGGCAAGTTTATATTAGACAATATTAGGCTCCATGTGAGAAGGTGACAGTTGTAGTTTCCAGGTGGGAAGTGTGATCAATGCTTCTCCAAATGAAAGATGTGGCATGGTGAAAATTTACTAGAGACTGTTTGGAAAAATGGAGAGAAACCCTGGTTTTGCACTTAACCAACTTGACAGACAGACTTCTCTCAGTAAAGTTTTTGGGTTTGGGTTAGATGGTAGATGGGCCAGACAAAGTGAACGGAGTATTTGGACCACCAAAGAAGAGAGCATAGAGCTTTAGTGTAATAGCTACTTGAATGAGACCAAATCACTGGGGAAGATAGGAAGAGTGAATTCTCTTAGGATAATGAGCAGATGAGAGTAAGGCTTGTGGTCAAGGGAAAGAAAGAGGAACTTACTGCTATTCTGGGTGAAAGCTGCATTCTGTTACCATGATGGCATTCTAACTTTTGCCAATAATAGCTGCGAAATGAAGGATGGGCTGGTTTGCATTAATAGCAAGCAAAGTGTCATCTTTGTGTTCCATTTCATCAGCTGGCAGAGCAATCCCCTATCTGAATATCCTCCCACTGAGTATCCTCTCACTATTACTGTTTAAAAAAAAAAAATTAAGATGCCTACATGGTAAGAAGTTCAGTGTCACCCTCCTGAGTTTATACCTGGGGTCTCTTTCTCACAAAGATTTGAGGTATCCTTTGCAGCAAAGTGTTGCTAGTTTTGGACGCAGTGTTGATGGCTAAGGTACACTTTGTGCTGGCATATAAAATACACTACAGAGTAAGAGAAAGTAGTGAAAATGGGATCTTGTTTCTGCACAAGGGTTTTTTGCTGGCTCTGGCAATCAGCGGTTTCAGCTCTTTGAGCTCTTGCCCAGCGTAGCTGCTCTGGCAGAGATGCTCAGCGCTGAGCTGACCTGAGGCTGTTAATACTTCCCTTCAGGGAAGCAGCGACCAGCCACACACACAACCATGCGTGCATGCATGGGTGCACACGTAAGCATAGCAGCTAGAACTTGCTCAGGAGACAGACTCCTAACAGTGACATTCATGTCAATTACTAGCTAGTTTTAAAGCACAGCCATCTTCCTTGAAAGCCTTTGCTTTCCAAGTTTGCTCCCGTGGCCATCTGTCATAGTCTGTGTTTGGCAGCTTCAGGTTTTGCTGCAAGACTCTGTGGATCGAATGCATAGTTTTGGGCTTTTTATTGCTTTCTGAGCTGGTGGAAAGTTTTTATCACGTGAACCTTTACTCTTAGGCTTTTTGTTAGATTAAAATATGAATCTTAAATGCATTTTTGAGCTGTTAATCTGTGCTCTCTGTTCTCTGATCGAGCTGGAACAGGTGGACTAGCGTAACTGCTGCATAGAGAGAAATGAGCTCAGAGACCCTCCTAGAGCAGATGCAGATTGCACGAGCAATAATTGCTTTTCTTGGGATAGCATTCTCTCTTGTCTGACTGAATACATTAATCCATGCTACCAAATATGTGGTCTGTGAGAGTGCCTATATGACCAGCATATCTGAAACCTCATGCCTGTTACTTGTTTTACTATGCTGAGAGTATGTGCAACTAGGAGTTCAACTTGAAAGAGTTAAAGTATCTTCAACAACAAGCTACATTTTCTGTGAGAATAGCTGTAAAGTTTTTCTATTCATCATAAATAACTTATCATTTATCTTTAAACAAGTTAGTGATATTACCACCAACACCGAGGAAGTTCTTTACAGTGAGGGTTGTGAGGCACTGCAACAGGTTGCCCAGGGAGGTTGTGGCTGTTCCCTCCCTGGAGGTGTTCAAGGCCAGGTTGGATGAGGCCTTGAGTAACTTGTACTAGTGGGAGGTGTCCCTGCCTATGGCAGGGGCTTGGAACTAGATGATGCTTGAGGTCCCTTTTCAACCTTACCATTCTATGATTCTATGAAAAGTTCTGGTAAATTGTGTCCATGGGACCAAATCAGTTTGGGGAGGAAAGAAAAAGAAGGTTTTTATTATTTGCAGTATTTCTTTTCTCAGCCTGTATTTTTGTTTTTGATTTCCATTTGATATATTTTCTTTATTCAGCTAGTCAGAGATTACAATAATCTCCTGTCAGAAAAAACTGCCTACATTCCTATTAGATGAAGAAATACAATGTTAAATAAAATTCCCAAAACGAGTGCAGAGAAATTACTAGAGTGATTTTGGGATTGCCCTCTTAATAACATTAATTCATCTTCCGTTTTTATCCCCAACCCCACGGGTACGCATTACTGCTTTTACCTCGTTCATAGTGGTAAAGTTCTCTTTTCCACAGGTAACAGCATCATCTTTTGAATTACAGCTTCTTGAATTTGTCTTTAAGACTCTCTTGTAGCTAGGACACAGCGTTTCAAATTTGAAATTGATGGAAATGCCACAGTTCATAGACCAGTGTTTCTCCATGACACAGAACCTGCTTGCTTCAGCATAGAGACTGCTCAAGGACCGTGTATTAATATTACATCAACCAAGGTGCAAGTTGGTTTGGGTCAATTTCCCTGTTTCTAGTTCAGTGATGCTCCCACCCTGCTCCTCTTCTGCCCTTTGGAGTACTGGTGCCTAGGATTCATGTTTGTCAAGAAAGAATGTAACTTCTGGAGTGCATCAAGCTGAAGTATTTTCTAAGCTTTTCTTCAGATGCCTTCAGACTCCTTTGAAATGCCTGACTGCATGCACAGCAGTTACCCCAAAGTAGTCCCAGGCAGTACACTGAAAGCTTAGGTCATCACTGGCAAATAGCCTACAACAGAAACTAAGCACCAATGTGAAGGGTAAAATTTGGCCTTCAGGCACTAACAGTAACCCCATATTTGATGACAGAGTATATTATGGAATTGATCAATGACTGACAATTCTGTTCTCAGGTGGTTTTTTTTGTAATTAATTTTATTGATTTATTAACTTTTCTAGTTACAACGTACTTTCATTGTTTTTATAGACAGTGAAAGCTTAGTAATGTCTATCCCATTTTCTGTTACTTCTCCCATTTTAGATCCAGTGCTCGTTGTCCAAACAGGCCAATTTGTTTCTTCAGCATTCTCTCTGATTTGACTCGCCCTTCACTGCCTAACATTTCTTTCACTAGATCATCAGGTTACCTCTTCTCCAAAAATATGGCACTGTTTAGGAGAGCTTTGAAGGTGTAATGTGGAGATCTGGGAGAGACTGTTTTAAAGCTGGCTACTGCTGCATTCTGCACAAGGTTTGATTCCTGAATGGTTTCAGAATTGAACCCCAAGATGGATGCATTATACTGATCCAGTCACCTGGTGACAAGCTTTAGAAAACCAACTGGAAATAGATTTTAAACCAGAAGAACCTATAGCAAAGTTGTGTCTCTGGGCAGAGCTCATGTACACTTTTAATTTTCATTCTGGCTGTGCATGCAGCCCAGACAGCCAACTGAGTCCTGGGCTGCATCAAGAGCAGTGTGGCCAGCAGGGCAAGGGAGGGGATTCTGCCCCTTTACTCTGCTCTTGTCTAGACCCCATCTGGAGTACTGTGTGCAGTTCCAGAGCCCCCAGCGCAGGAAGGACATGGAAGTGTTGGAGTAGGTCCAGACGAGGGCCATGAAGATGACCAGAGGGCTGGAGCAGCTCTGCTATGAGGACAGGCTACAAGAGTTGGGACTCTTCAGCCTGGAAAAGAGAAGACTTTGAGGAGACTTTATAGTAGCCTTCCAGTATCTGAAGGGGACCTACAGGAAGGCTGGGGAGGGACTATTTACAAGGTCTTGTAATGCCAGGACAAGGGGCAATGGGTTTAAACTGGCAGAGAGGAGATTTAGACTGGATGTTAGGAGGAAGTTCTTTCCAGTGAGGGTGGTGAGGCACTGGCACAGGTTGCCGAGGGAGGTTGTGGCTGCTCCCTCCCTGGATGTGTTCAAGGCCCGGCTGGACGAGGCCTTGAGTGACCTGTTCTAGTGGGAGGTGTCCCTGCCTATGGCAGGGATTTAGAACTAGATGATCCTTGAGGTCCCTTCCAACCTTACCATTCTATGATATCAATATTTGCATCATTTCATTTCTAAATGGACTGAATCCGTAGAAAGTTTATTTACTCCCATGCTAGTGTCCACCTAATCAGATCACAGGCCCTTTGCAGTGTTTCTGAGGTTGAACAGCTTTCTAGTGAAAAAACAGAGAAATGTAATTTTCTTAAACATGTAGTAGATGATCTTTCTTCATTAATCCTGTTAAAGAAGACCTTCAGGGAGTTCCTTTCAGGAAAGTTCCTAGGAAGTCGAGGTAACATCTTATGGGATCCCCCTATTCAGGTGAAACTATTCTGCAGTTGTCCTCTATATGTTTCTGCTACAGCTAGTCCTTGGTGTTGCATGCACCTTGTCATCACCAATAGCAGCGACGATTGATGGAGGCAAATAATAATTACTGTTGGTCTTGTACTTAGAAGAGAACAGATAGAGGAACAGGCTGCTTCTCTTATGGACTAGTTCTGTCCTTCTCTGGTGTGGACCAAAGTTCTCTCCACTGCATCAGGTTCACCATGGTTGAGAATGATTCATAGTTTTAAAGAGCAAGTAACATTTTGGATGAAATCACTTCTAGTCGTGTTTGAAAAAAGCAGCACTCAGATTGTCATAAAGGGGATGGGGAGCTGCTGTATCTGATAGATTAGCGCTTAGTGCCATTGTATTTCAGCCAGAACTTTACTGTCAGAACAGCAAGAAAAATCATCTTTGCACTACACTAATGCTTTATTCTGATTGACAAAGGATAAGGCAGTCCAGGTACTGTGACAGCAGTGTTGGCATGTGTTATGTAATGATATAAAGCAACTTCCATAGGCTGTCATTAATTTCCACATGATTTTTGTCTGTTTTTGATAAGCATATGTAACTCCTAATACAT
Source organism: Eubucco bourcierii (assembly GCA_013396675.1). Taxonomy (NCBI): domain Eukaryota; kingdom Metazoa; phylum Chordata; class Aves; order Piciformes; family Ramphastidae; genus Eubucco; species Eubucco bourcierii. The sequence goes on from VWZE01008020.1 coordinate 49,390, forward strand.
GAGTTTAGGGCTGAGCACAGGAATCATGGAGAAATGTACTTTTGTGGGTATGAAGGCTGAAAATGAGAAGGGAAAACTGACAGATAATTATAGGTGAGAAGTCATTTTCAAGCAAGGTATGGGGGTGATACTATTTCTTGTTTAAAATGAGTTGCCACAAAGTGAGGTAAATTCTGTTGTGAAATCTAAAACAGTTGTTATGTTCAGGCTGTTTGATAATCACAGGAAAAAGTATTGTAAAGCTCCCACCACTTGCTCTTAAATGGCTTGCTCCCATTCCGGTATGTGTTATCCACTCTTCATTTCCTGGGGAAAAAATGGCCTTCTGTGAGGTCATTTATCTGAATAGTGCAGAAATCATTTTCTGCAAACCCAACTATTATCATAACAGAATCCTTAAAAAAAAAAAAAAAAATTACATTGACAGTCTGAGGTTTCTGAGATTAGTGTCTTCCTTTAAGGCCCCTGTTTCCTCTAGTATTACTTCCAGCCTTGTTCACTGATAGTACAGTGCATGTGTACCACGAATAGCATGAATAATGCATGTATTTTTCTGCTAGTTCTGGTGTCTGCTAAAGAGTTGCATATACAAACAAAGAAAACAAAAAAATCTAGAACTGAAAAAACCCCTGAAACTGGCTGCTCATCTCCCTACTAGCATGCCATTGACCCATATGCTGCGTTAACTCAGGTTTTAACCTGTTTGCTTTTATATTTACATTGCCCATGTCCCTTGGAAGATCGTGTAGTGGACTAATACTTCACCACTTCAGTTTTTACTCAGACTGAGATATGGGAAGTATTACAGCTGTTTATACCTTTTTATTTCCTGCTACTTTAAATACATTAATTATTTCCACTTCTCATTTCTTCCTTTCTTCCAGGATATGCAGGCACCTGCAGTCCTACTTTTATCACCATCTTATCAAGCAAAATCCTTCCTTATTTTCCCTATTCACCCTGTGCCGGTTTGAGGCTAATTAGAAGATTTTAATAGAGAAAATTACACTATAGGCTGTGAAAAGAAGACATGGTGATGTCTACTTCACTCATAACCTTGCTGAAAAATTGTTTGGGAAAAATAACCAAAACATAGATAAGGCATTCTCTGTCTGTCTCTCTCTGGGACCACAACACAGCGTCTGGGGCAGTCTAGCAGCTTCTGGCTCTGGCTTCCTCTTTGCCCATTAATCTTCACTAACCACTTTTCTACTAACCCCCCTGACTGATCCTTCTAATTCACCTTGTGTGTAAGGCAAACCTTGGGGTAAGGTACAGGAGTGGGGAGAAGGTGGAAATGTGGTTGGGAGCCCCTCCTGGGGTCTCTGGTTTCTGGGAGGGGAGTTGTGTTTCTGTGTTACCTTTTACTTGTATATTTCTGTAAATATTCCTGTATATAGTGTGTATATCTGCTTGTACATTGTGCTGAGCTGTAAATAGAGCATCATCTTTTAACTTCCAGCCGGCTGAGTTCTAGTCTGGGTCATTTTACACAGTGTGGGGGGGCGGGGAACTCCCAAACCATCACACACCCACAGCAAAAGCCCACTCTCTCTTCACTTCTTGCTGCCTGCATTTGCTAGAACTCAGCATGCGATTCAGCTGGAATGGATGACATAACCTATCTACTTCTGGGTATCAAATTACCTGGGATTAATTTTTCTGAAAATGTCTTGAGTGTTTCTTCAGGAGGTGAATCACTTTACAATTTCCCAAGATGATGCTCACCTTGTTAGTTTTCGTGTACTTTTCCACACTTTCTGCACTTACTTGTTCCCGAAGTTTATTTGTTAATGTAAGGCAGATGTAATGAGGAAAAGATTGTAAAGATATGAGTTGTGTGAGGCCAATTAACACAAATTAAGAACTAAAAAGAAAAGTGATGGGGGAGTGGGGTGGGGTTGTAGGTTCAGTTGGTTTTGGTTTTGTTTGGGTTTACTTTTGTTTCAGTCCATAGGAGAAACTTTACAGTAGCTTGAGTTACTCGTAGAAACAGGATTTTTGCCCATCAGTTTTTCCGTTCAGTCTGCAGGAGCGTTCTTGCAGTTTAAATGTGTGTGTGTGTGTGTGTGTTAGAGGAACAGCTCTCAGAGTGGAATGTGCCAGGTCTGTTCATTTTATATTCAGAACACCTGATTTGTACATACATTTCATAGAAACACAGAATGGTATGGTTGGAAAGGACCTCAAGGATCATCTAGTTCCAGCCCTCTGCCATAGGCAGGGACACCTCCCACTAGTACAGGTTACTCAAGGCCTCATCCAGCCTGGCCTTGAACACCTCCAGGGAGGGAGCAGTTTGTAGTTTTTGTACATTCAGTTTTTGTGCAAACATTTTTTGTACATTCAGTTTTTGTACATTCAGATGAATTGTTTAGTCATCTAGGAAGGAAGTTGTACTCTGAATTCCTGAAAATCGTCTTTTTATCCATCTTTACCAAATGCAAAAAATGCCTCCAGTAATTTCACTCACTAAGCATGTAATTTTTCTTTGAAAAAAAATCTAGTTTGCCTGGCAAGGGCCTTATAAACATGAATATAATGATAATTTTAGCAAATGTGGTAATTTTAGCTGATACATATCACTTAACAGGCATTTTTACTTTAGATGTGAGTGAGTAGATATTATTGTATCTATTATTTACTTTAGATGTGAGCAAGTAGATATTACTGTATAATACATCCCCAAATCTCTTTGTATTTTTAAATTGTTAAAGGATTCATTAATGTAGCATTTTGTTTCCTTCCAATATGAGTCTCTGTATATATAGCCATAGTTATTTCTGGGTGGAATGGAGTATTGTCTACCTAGCAATGTCCTAGATTTCTACTACTTTTTTTGTATTTGAGATAGGACAATCTTCCAAAAGTATTCTACATAGAGGCAGTGTCTATTATTTAATGATCCAGGTGATCTGGGAAGGCAAATGTGCTTCTTGATCACTTTGGTCCTAGTATTGCTGCAAATGAAACCTCAGGTTCTTGTGCTTTGTGCAGTTTGTTGAGTTCCACAAGACTCTTTCCTACTATTTGCTGTTTTGTCAGGTTCACAATCCAACTTCTGTTGCCCCTTGCAAAGTACTAGTCACAGCTTCCTGCAATAATTGAAGACGAGGGAGGCTGAAACAAGGTGAGGAAGCATGTGCATATCAACAACTGATATATCCAGTCCTGTGTCCAGTGGCATTTAAAAAAAAAAAAAAAAGTTTTGCTGCATTGCAACTGAACTGAATGCAGTAATTAGTAGTATTTATAGCTGTAATATAAATTCTACTGTGAAAGGATGCCCATTTTCATTTTGCATCAGAAAATGAACTTGACATGAGCTTTGTTCCATAGGTAATAAGTTCCTGAAGGCCCAGAGCGTTACTTTCAGCAAAATACTAGTTGGCAAATTGGTACATTTAACAGCCATCCACAAATGCACTCTGTTGTGTAATACGTAGCTGATTTTAATAATTATGGATGCTATTTAGTGGTGCCATTCTTAAACCTTCCAGTGTGATGCTACCTAGAGAATTTGTAACTGATGAAATCATTATGGAGTTATAGAAGTGAAATAGATTGTTGCTGAAATTACTCTAAAAGTCTAATTGTAACTTCAGTGGAGTTTTTCCTACAATGGGTGTTAAGTATATGTGTATTTCTTATTTTCATAGAAGGACCATTTTTAGTTGTATGCTTAATTTTATTTCACCTACCCACTGTGTATATATTAGGTTTTGCTTTTTATTTTCAGTTGTGGTCAAAGGTAACTTTAGTCCAGTTTGCTTTTTATCTGGTATTCTTCTATTCTAATTTCTTGTTGCACAAATTAATAGATCAACTGATTTCCTTCCTGCTTAGGATGTCTGTTTAATACAAGGACAAACCCTATTTTATCAATACCTAAAATGATATCAGCCCTCTCAATTTACTTTTGAGGGCTTTCTTGGAAAGAAAAACACAGTTTATAATTTCTTACCTTCAAATCAATTCAGATTCTTTTGTCTGTTTGTTTGTTTGTTCATGCTGCATCCAGAGGTGGGTTTTTTATGGCTTTATACTTCCTCTCACTGTAGTTCCTCTCATTTTTAATTCCTCTGCATCTGGAGGTATTCAAAACCTGACTGGACACATTCCTGTGTGATCTGGTATAAGTCATCCTGCTCTGGTGGAGGAATTGGACTAGATAATCTTTTGAGGTCCTTTCCAGCCCCTGACATTCTGTGATTCTGTGATTAGTTCAGACACTGTCTGAATAATAATAACAATATAATATAACAATAATAACAATAACAACAACAATAATAATAATAATCCATCTCCTCCTCCTCCATCTCCTCCTCCTCCATCTCCTCCTCCTCCATCATCAGGAGGGTAGGTGTCTGTGACTGCACAAGTTCCTGAAGAGCACACCACCACCATGCTTCCATGCCATCCTGTTATCTGCTCTCCATATTGTTCTAGCTCTTATTAAAAGGGGGTGATATTTCATCACTTTCAGAGCGACAGCCTGACATCCATCAGTAATTGTACCATTTTTCTTTCTGCTTTCAATTTTACACTGTAGATTGATCCTATGAAATCTAAAAATTATCCATGTCTGTTTGTCAGAATCAGTCCCTGTAGTCACAAAGCTGGGGCACGGAGGGAGCAGCTGACCACCAGCTACCACTTTTGTCACCAGCTATGGAATAAACATGGCTGCTGGGCTCAGAGGAAAATGATGGAGAAAAAACTTTTGCTTCCCAATCTCTTATGTTTCTTGCATTTTTCCCTCTTCTGAAAGCAGCAGAATGACTGCATGATACTAACTTAATCTGGTAATTACTGTTGCAAATTTGCCCTCGAAATTAGAAATGCATATTTCTAAAAACTGAACAAGTATATGCTACATCTATACGAAATATATTAATGTGTACTTAGACTCAGTACTCTCATTGTGCTTAGAAGTAGACTACCTTCCTCCCAAACAGAGAATGCTTGGCGAAGTGAGGAGGGCAGCATCATTGACACAGTTTGGATAGTCCCGTGGATTTCTATTCTTTTGCTTAACAATTGCTTCTAAAGAACCTCCAATACCAGAAGCTATTTGTTAGGAACAAATACTGTAAAGACCATCATGCTATGTCCTACTGTTGTGAAAATTGCCGAGAGATTGTTACCTTTCACCCAGGTGGTCCCCACTGATGGGCAGAAATGACCTTGATTTAATGTCTCATCTCGAGGCAGGCAGCTCTAACTGTGCTACAACACCCCCCAAACACTCTGTTGCAGCATCAGCATTGGATGCAAGCCCGTTTCTCAGTCAGAGATGTGCATCTCTGACCTTCTAAAGTAGAGGCAATAGTGCTGCCGGCTGTGTTATGCTGACAGGCAAAGAATTTGTTTTTGAAACCCTGAAGTAAAGAAATTGAGATAAACACAATGCACTATTGGGTGGTGGGGGTAGTGTAAAAGTGGCAATGAATTCCAGACAGTCTTACCTTCAATTTCCAAATTATTTTGTTTTCCAGGTTGCTGAAAGTAATTTATGTTGTTAATGCTATTCTGCACCATGATCTGTTTGCAGTTGTTTTTTTTTTCTTTCATTCCCCCAGAATGAGTTCTTTTAGCTGAGTAAAACCTGATTTATGTCACATTCACAGCATTAAATAGAGCAATTCTGGTTCATGGGCAAAGTGATGGGGTCAGGGTCTGTGGTCTGGATTTTCTAAGTGCTGTGCATGTGTTTGCCACGCAGAGCTTACATTAGCGCTAACACGGTTTGTACGTGTGGCCCCTGTGCAGTACTTGGGGAATGTAGCCCTCAATAGAGAAGATATTTACATCAGCCAAGCTTATGTTGGGAAATATGAACAGCTGTGCTCCAAATAGAAAACACCCATCTGAAGTAAGACAAGCATACTGAAAATTATGTCCTGGCAGTTAACATTTTTATTTGTACACACATCTATGCAAAACTGAAAGGAAATATCATTAACTGAAAGGAAATATCATTCTTTCAGAATTAATATGTTTTGCAGATCCAATAGGAGAAAAACACCTGTCATGAGAGATTTTCACTGTTTTGTTTTGTTCTTTTTCTTTCTGCAGTTCCTATATTGTTGGTACAAAAGAACTATAATAAATTAGTAAAAGTTATGCCACTCTGCTAATTATGTTTTCCTAGCACTGAAATGGTCTCTTTTTATACATTTGAGCAATCAGTTGAAATCTATTTTAAATTTTCAGTTCTATTATCTGAGCATTTGCTGTGCACAGAAAGTAAGCACCTGAGAAAGGCTTTATCCATCCAATCCGTTGTGGATCATTTACTTGCAGCACGTCTAGAGTTGACTGCTAGCTAAATCCACATAAAGTTAAGATGACTTAGCAAACAGAAATTATAATTAATTTAAGGTTTTACTGATAAGAACAGATAACAATGTCTCAGGTTTCTCCCACTGTGCTTCCTCAAACTGGTCTGCCTGTGTGTTCTCCCATCCCTGCAGGGTGATGCCTGGAAGGTCCAGAGGTGTAAGTTCTGCATGCAAAGGGAGAAATGGGGCTTTTGTAGGGTACATGATCATTCTCTAACTATATAGACCACGCTAAATGTCTTCACACACTGTTGTAAGTGTAGAGAGGTTGGGGGTTTGAAAGGCTTCTTTCAATAACACTAATATAATGTGTCCATCCTTTTTGAGATGAAGTTTCAGTCCCGTTTTGCAGATTGGGAAAGTGAGACCTTGATGTTGTCATTTATCTGAGGCAACAAATAGTCAGGAAACCACAACTAAGGTTTCCTGAGTCTGAAACCACTCTTCTGACCTCTAGACTTTTATTTTACTATGCCTGTGAGGTGGTAGCCTTCTATGTCCAACCAATACTTTGCATTCCTAATAGAAGAACTCATGAATGAAAGCAATTCATAGAACCATAGAATGGTAAGGTTGGAAGGGGTCTCAAGGATCATCTAGTTCCAACCCCCTGCCATAGACAGGGACACCTCACACTAGGACGGGTCACTCAAGGCCTCATCCAACCTGGCCTTGAACACTTCCAGGGAGGGAGCATCCACAACCTCCCTGGGCAACCTGTTCCGGTGTCTCACCACCCTCACTG
>VWZE01008020.1:56834-95929 GCA_013396675.1 Eubucco bourcierii
GCAGGACCTTCAGAGCATAGTCTTTTTAAATACCCCTTAATAAGTTTATAGAATTAATTTCGTAATACCCTTGTCTGTTAGACTCAAAAGTTTGAATTCTTCTTTAAGGCGTGTTTTAATTTTTAATGATGCATTTGTTGGTCAGGAAAAACATTATTTTCACTAGAGCTGGCTAGAAAATATTTTCACAATAAAAAAATCACAATGTTATAATTAAAAGGGAAAAAATAGCATGGTTATTAAAGTAAAGGGTGGTATTCTACTGCTACCACTATTCCTGTGTTAGTCTAGTTGATCAAAATCTGCATGTCCCTGCCACGGACAAAACAGGCATCATTCCTCTGCTGTGGGCAGATTTCTTGTCCACTTTTGATTCAGACGTCTTTGCACACATGGCTCTGCATACTAGGGCAGCTTCAGCCTCATTCATTGTCTATTGCTGCTGGTGCCAGCTGGAAATGTATAAAGTAGGCTGCTAGGATTGCTGCTGCTTTTGCTAGAGAAATGGTGAAGTGTGAAGAAGTCAGGATGTCACGGAAATGCAAGGCAAGGCTGTTATGGTTAAACATTAATGCTGCTAGATTCTATTCTTGCCTCTGTTAACAGATTTTCTGTGTGATTCCAATCTAATCAAGCCATGTTTTTACTAATTGTGTGTTGTTTACTTTCTGAATGCTGAGTTTGAGACCCTTGGGTCTGATTTATGAACCACTGATCTTTCACAGACTTAGCTCAAGTCAATGAAAATTATTTGAATATACAAATTACCGAAGAATTCTAATTGCTCCAGGTTCTGTGTCAGTGAGTCTGTACTTCATAATTTAATTTATAGCTTTCACCTTAATTTCTCATACCCCTTCTGCTGAAAAACGCTAATATAAACTTTTTCTGTCTCTCTGCAGAAGGGTATCGGAGAAGTGAGGAGCTACTATAAGTACTATGTGATAGCCCAGGTAGAAATTAATATGTCTCAGAGCAGAGTGTGAATAGTGCTCAATAAATGAGGCATAGGGACACACTGACTAATAACCAGAAAACAAAGGCATTGAATAGCTGCTCATTATGTCAGTCAGTGCAGGCAGGGGTCCAGTGGAAAAAATAGTAGGTGGTTGGGTAATTAAAGTCAGTATCATAATGTGTGCACACAAGGTTGCCCAATTAGGGCTGCACAGCAACCTTAATTCTGACACTTCTCTAAATTTTCAGTGCTTGATTTTACACATTTAATGTTCCCTAGCATATTTTTTGTGTATTTACATATATATATGCTCCCCATTGCCTCCTTCATTGCCAAACTGTTAATTAGGTGGAACCACTGAGAAATGCAGTTAGTTGGATAAACAGGGGCTTGCAATGAACTTTGGATATCTTGGTGCAGAACAGGGAACTTCAGGCTGTCAGAGCTTTGAGGGGTTTACATCAGCGGTGGTGAATTTGTTTTGTTTGCTTAGTTATTTTTAAGAAGTTAGTTATGTTTTCAGAGCAGTCTCTTTTCTTACACACACTCTTACAGTACTTCGAGTTCTGCTTCTACATTTATTTCTTCACGGCTTATTGATGATGGTGTGGATGAAGCATCTTTTTAATGAGAACTGCATTCCTAACACTCTTCTCCCTTGAGTGTGAGCAGTCTTTAATTATGACCCTCATTCTAGGAGATAATTTTATTTCATTGGTTTCTCCTTTTGGAAAAATATTCTCTGGTTATAAAGTGCAGCTTTCTAACTGGCATTGACTGCTTGTGTAATTTAGAACCTTTCAGAATATCAGTGAACAAAAAACATGGAATAATGGAGAGACCCGGAGAGGAGAGTGATGGACAGAAAAGTAAACAAGGTTTATCTACACTTTTTGTCTTGTACATGTTAATAAATTATTTCAGTGGTTCAGTGATGCTGCTCTCCTGAGCTGTGCCTCTAGAATTGTGCTGTAAGTGGTCTACTTGAAGTAGGATGCTGTTATTCTGAAGTATGCCCTCAATTGAATACAAATATGGCCAAGGATTGAGCAAGTTCCCTGTGCTTACTGGCTGAGGTGAGATGCCTGGATGTCTAAATTGGTCTTGTCAAACTCTGCGTCCCTTTTACCTACCTGTCAGAGTGAAAAGATGAAATGGGAGTATTGGAGTGTAAGGACATCTGAGTGAGACTCACCTCTCTCAGCATGTGTTCCTAAAGCCCCTCCTTTGCTCCAGTATGTATCCACCTTCACAGTCTGTCCCTAAGATCTTAAAGAGTTAAAGAAACCTTCTTCCCTTGTAAAACTATGTTTTCATACTCTTACTCGTGCTATATCTATCTTCAAATCAAAGGGACTGGTGTTGTTAGGTAATCTTCAGCATTAGTAATAGCACCAAAACACAAACCCAGGTGACAGGTGCAGGATTAGAAAGCTTGAAAAGAATCAGTCATTTTTCATCTCACACTCTCCACAGACTCATAACTCAATTATTTTCCTTCTCTTTTCTCAGATTTTACCAAAAATAAAAAGCTGTCATCATGGGGACAAGAAATCCTGAATGGGCCTAACTGCATTATGTGTCAAGCCATGTAGACATCTTTTTTAAAGCACTATTTGTACTTTTTCCAGAACCTGTGCCTCTATAGAGATCGATGTTCTATAATTAAACAATGATGCATGGGATTGAAGGGATTTTTAAAAATTTTTGTCCTTTAAGGAAATTAATTTCAGTAGAGTAATGGAACAAAAAAAAGAATAGTATAACTTTAGGGGTTTTAGGACAGAAAATAAGTTTAAGTGACCTTTTACTTGCACTTAGTACTTAATGCTTACTTTAGTTTTCTGTTTGTTTGTTTGTTTAGCATGCAGGAATGACACATTTCTAAGAGACATCTAAAATTTTTAACATTGTGATAGTCTTTCTCAAAATACCTAAAATAGTGGTGAAAATAGGTGACTAACTGTAATAAGTATATTAAATCTTTCTATTCTTTAAAACTCTCTCTTTTGGAAACTGTGTGGAAATCATTTGGTAACGAATTGCACTCTAGCACATGCTAAAATTCTTGTTTTGATTCATATTGTGAAGTCTTTTGGAACTTCTTTTTAAGACTTGGGTCTTCAGTCTTTAAGTCTTGGAATATATGTGGATTACATAAGCTTTTCAGAAGGTTATTGAATTGTTGGAGCGAGTCCAGAGGAGGGCCACGAAGATGCTCAGAGGGCTGAAACAGCTCTGCTATGAGGACAGGCTGAGAGAGTTGGGGCTCTTCAACCTGGAGAAGAGAAGGCTTTGAGGAGACCTTGGAGTAGCCTTCCAGTATCTGAAGGGTGCCTACAGGAAGGCTGGGGAGGGACTATTTACAAGGTCTTGCAATGACAAAACAAGGGGCAATGGGTTTAAACTGCAGGGGGGAGATTTAGACTGGATGTTAGGAGGAAGTTCTTTCCAATGAGGGTGGTGAGACACTGGAACAGGTTGCCCAGGGAGATTGTGGCTGCTCCCTCCCTGGAGGTGTTCAAGGCCAGGTTGGATGAGACTGTGAGTGACCTGTACTAGTGTGAGGTGTCCCTGCCTATGGCAGGGGGTTGGAACTAGATGATCCTTGAGGTCCCTTCCAACCTAAACCATACTATGATACTATCCTTTGTTATTTTTAACTCCACATCTCAATTTTGTGACAGTTTTTTCACTTCTCTTGTTGAGGTTTTGTAGAGTCACATTTTTCTATAACAGTTTGTTCATGTGAGTTAAAAACAGAAACATGCATAACATAGGTGATGGGATGGTAACAAATAAGGACAGTTCAGGCATGCAAAGCTCAATACTTATCCAGAACTTACCATATCTTCTGATTCTACATTTAGCTGGGAAAAGAGGAGGCTCACGGGTGACCTGAGAGGACAAGAGGACACAGTCTCAAGCTATGCCAGAGGAACTTTAGGCTGGAGGTGAGGAGAAAGTTCTTCACTGAGAGAGTCATTGGCTACTGGAATGGGCTGCCCAGGGAGGTGGTGGAGTCACCGTCCCTGGAGGTGTTCAAGGCACATTTGGACGTGGCACTTGGTGCCATGGTCTGGTCTTGAGGTCTATGGTGATGGGTTGGACTTGATGATCTTTGAGGTCTCTTCCAACCCTGGTGATACTGTGACCTCATTGCTGTCTACAAATACCTGAAGGGAGGTTGTAGCCAGCTGGGGGTCAGTCTGTTCTCCCAGGCAACCAGCAACAGAACAAAGGGACACAGTCTCAAGTTGTGCCAAGGGAGGTCTAGGCTGGATATTAGGAGGAAGTTCTTCACAGAGTGAGTGATTGGCATTGGAATGGGCTGCCCAGGGAGGTGGTGGAGTCGCTGTCCCTGGAGTTGTTCAAGAAAAGACAGAATGAGGCACTTAGTGCCATGGTCTAGTTGATTGGCTAGGGCTGAGTGATAGGTTTGTCTGGATAAACTTGGAGGTCTCTTCCAACCTGGTTGATTCTATGATTTAGGCTTCTTCCAGAAGCCACTCTTCAAGTGTTAAAAAGCTTTGTTTAAAACTTGGTGTTTCATACAGACTAGACTAGTCATGTGCAGAAGCAAATGACTTCTGTGAGATCCTTCTTTCTCTCTGACTCTTGTGCAGCAAAACACTTTGGGTCATGCTTAGCACCAGATGCATTTGAGTCCTCATCCAAAACCAGATAAGGACATTGATTTTATTTATTTTTTTTTAGTATGTTTTGGCATGGATCTTGAACCATTTAAGCACATGCTAAATTCTGCATTGCCTGAATTAATTGCAATTTGTAATTGATAAAATATTAAATGGGTGTACAGTGAAGGCAGTGAAGCTAAAAGACATTTATACTAAATGAGGATATACCACCAATTCTATTTTTTTTTTCTCCTTAATAGTTTTCTCCTGCTACAGAAACCCATGATTTTGGTAGATTTCCTGCTGTATTTTTTACCCAGAGTAAACATCCTTGCAAATAACAGTGCTCTGGTTGCTTACTAAAGTATTCCTAATATGATCCTACTCTCTGATGGTTTCAGAAAGTGACAACAATTGAGAATATACTGCACAGGTGACTTAGTGTATAATTTATCATCACCTCCAAATCCTTTCCTTGTTCTGGGTGTTGTACTGTTCATCTCTTCCTTTTATGAGTTAGTGTATGTGATTTTTACTACCATTCCATCCCAGGAGCTCACAATTCACCGTATCTTTCTTTATGGACCCCTTTCTAAAACATAGGCTTAATCTGTCAAAATGTATGTGGATTGGTGTAGTCTTTACGTATTTTAACTCCTGGGTTAGTTCCCCAGAGGGTGGACTGATATCTATACATAATTGTAAATTAAAACCAAACCAAACCAAACCCCAACCAAAATAAAAATAGAAGTCAACCTGTATGAACTGCTACTCCTCATTTTTTCATTGTTTTGGTGTAATTATCTACACTGTGGATACAGAAAAGATGATGCTTTTTGGATTTTGGCCCTATAAAGCTCTGCCAGTATTGCCTGGTGGCCACATAGAGCTTATTGATGTTTTGTCCCTATGATTTTGAGTCTGCATTGCATTGCATTGCATTTAAAAACAGCCAGCTCAGGTCAGCTCCTGTGGACCTGAATCTCCCTCTTTGACTTTCCTATACAGACACTGATTATTGCTACTTCTATGTAAACTATTAAAAAACAATAAAACACATTTAGCAGATACTGTAGTAGTATGTAATGAAGGCTTTTAATAAATCTACATCCTATCTGCATATGTAAGATACATATTGGTGATCACTGACAGAACTGTGTGTTAAGCTGGAAATGACATCACCATGTTTAAGAAAGCCCCACTGACCAGCATAGCAGGTTGTGGTTCATTCAGTTTTCTTTAGCAGAAAATTTTTACAATGCTTTTCTGTTTTTATGTTTGACTTACATTAGGTGCCCTGATTAATTTTCTTTGTAATGGTGACAAATGGTATTAAAAATACTTCCAAAACAACCCAAGTGTTTCCACTAGGTACCCCTACTCAGCACTACACGTTCTCTACACTAAAACCTTGAAATGTTCCTTTTATAGACACTCTTGTTTTCTTCTCTGTGGTAAGATTTATAACCTGCTCTGTTTGCTGTCTTCCTCAATGCCATACTTTCCCACTTTAGAAATCAATCTGTTGGATGAAGCAGTATCAAATAATTTTTTGAGGTCCAGGAAAAATATGTCCAGCCCCACATGTGTGGGTGGTTTTTTGTTTTGGTTTTTTTGAGTTTTTTTTTTGCTGAACAGTGATGATTTCAAGGAGGGCTTTTTTTTTTTTTTTTTTTTTTTTTTTTTTTTTTTTTTAACATGCAGCCTTATTTATCTATCTATTTATTTATTTATTTTAAAATAAGAAGGCACTTTGAAGGTTTTTCAGGTCTTTCCATATATTTCCTGTAAACGTAGTTCAGTTTGGGTAGATTGATCAAGATAGGAACCTCTGGGTTTGGAAACTCCAGACATCATCTGGTCCAACCTCCCTCTGTAAAGCAGAGTCAGCTAGAGTGAGTTGCTCAAGGCTTTATCCAGTTGTGTTTGAATGTCTCCATGGATTGTGAGTCCACAGCATTTCTGTGCAATCTGTTCCAGTGTTTACTCACCATCACAATATCAAAGTGTTTTTATATGTTTGGGCAGAATTCCTGCATTTCTATTCACAGAATCACAGAATTAATCAGATTGGAAAAGATCTCTAAGATCATCGAGTCCAAACCATCACCTAACCCTTGTAATTAACTAAGTGCCTAATCCAGCCTCCTCTTAAACACCTCCAGGGTTGGTGACTCCACTACCTCCCCAGGCAGCCTGTTCCAATGGGCAATCACTCTTGCTGTGAAGAACTTCCTCATACCCACCCTAAACCTGCCTTGGCACAGTTCAAGACTGTGTCCTCTTGTTCTGTCACTGGGTGCCTGGCTGAAGAGACCAACCCCTGCCTGGCTACAAACTCCTTTCAGGTAGTTGTAGAGAGCAGTACGGTCTACCCTGAGCCTTCTCTTCTCCAGGCTGAACAACTCCAGCTCACTCAACCACTCCTCGTAGGGCTTGTGCCCATAGTATCTTATTCTGTAACTGCACGCCACTTAGAAGTATATGATTCCACCTTCTTTCTCACTTACCCAAGCCAGGTGTACTAGATCCTTGAACAGGACAAAGTTTTAGTCTTGCTATTAAAAACTGACAGTTGTTATTTGCTCTCCTGGGCCTGGTTTCCACAAGGTATATATTGCTACCAGCCTTTTAGACTTTGGATCCATATGGGCTGTGCTGTCCCTTCCTGCCTTCTGTCTTGTTAAACGTCTGTTCCCATTTCTTCCTCCCTGCATCTGTCTGTGAAGTCTCCCCGTAGGAGAGAGCAAATGTTACACAGCACAGACAAAGCTGCACAAAAATGAGTATTTCCTCAAACTGCAGTAATTCTGGGGCCTGGTGAATATAAGCAATAGCTCACTCCAAGAATAATGCTTTTGATTGTGTGAGACCTGTTCAGAAAGAAGTGCTACTTAAGGTAACACTATCAGGTTTAGCGTCCAAGGGAGAGTGAGCTGTACACTATATATCCAAGACTTGAAAAAAATATACTTTTGGAGAAATAACTTGATATCAGAAATAGTCCTGATGAGCACTAGAAGTTCAGAAATGGATATAGCTGCCAATGTTCAGATTCCTAAATCTGAAAATGCACTCAGACAGACTTGACCTTTTATACTCTATGCTGCTCACTGCTGCTTTGCAGGGATTGCTTCATTACCTTCCCTTTTAACAATACCATCTCTTTAGTCTTTTAAACAAGTTGATCTTGGTTTAAAGGATATCTGTGTTATTGTTTCTCATGTATCATGCTTTTAAAGAATTGGGTTTTTTTTTTTGTGCTCAGCAACAAGGACAAAAGTGGAAAGTGCAGTTACAATGCAGAAACTTGTGCAGTCTTACCTTTCTTTGTTTTGCTCTCCCTGTAGTGGTTTACAACTCACAGGCCAGGTATCTTGTTTCTGCCACTGGCATAAATAGCTTAGCCAGGATTTCAGGTTCAGGCCAGTGTGAAAAGACTGTGAAATCCTCTGTTCCTTTTTCCTGCAATGGAATTGTGTGCATTAGCAGTCTTGTACAAAGTCAGGATTATTTTATTGTTATTTGTTGTAATTACCAGTGGTATAACACTAGCTCTTTCTGTCCATATGACTGAGCTGGCTGAAGCAATATGTAAATAAGTAGAATTAGACCAAAAGCTTCATCTTGAAGAAACCCTCAGCGTCTTTGTGCTGAGTAGCATGACCTTGTTTAGCATTTACAGGGATAAAGTAAAAAACAGCACCCAAAATTTTTAGAAATGTGTCCCACATCCCAGTACCACTAAACAGAGCACATCAGCTTTTGCCAGCTGCCTCTCCCAAGCTCGCAGTCTTTATTTTGTCATATAACCTCCTCTTGTTATTGTAGCAGAGCTTCTCTGCTATGTCGCCATTGGTAAAGTGTTTCTGTTTTCAGTGAGCACTGTCTGAGGGCAGTGTGTGCTTCTCATGCAGGAGATGAAGAAGACAGACTTGTCTCTGTCAGAGATAGTTCAGTACTTAAAGTGTTTTGTGTAGATTAAGGCAAATCTGTAGTTCATTGGACAAGTTCAGCTGTAGTGAAGGATGAGGAAATCTACTGCAGCAGAATCTCTGCCTGTGCATTTCTGCTAGACATGAGTTCTCGGTGGTGGTGGACTGAACTTCCCTGATCCATAATGCCCCTCTGACACATGGGGCATCAGAGATAACCCACAGGTACTCATGTTTTATCGCCACTGGAATGGCATTATCTATTTTTCTCAAGTGAAACAGTTACTTGGCTAGCATGTGAGACTGCAAGAGCTTGGAACCAAGCAACACATGAAACCCAGGCTTAATCTGTGGTTTGTAGGTCAGTAGGCTCAGTCACCTATTAAGAAATGTTTTGAAAGCATCCCTAACTGTATTTCTCTCTACTAAATTATCAAATGTAGTAAGCACAAACTAGCATTTATTTACCTTAGGACACGTATGCTGCTTCTGCAGTAATCATATGTTTGCCTTCATGGGGGAATTCCAGCAAGGAAATTTAGAGCAGAGCAGGCTTGGGCTCTGTGCTCAGAAATGTAGGGAAATATTCTGTATTAGCTGGATATGTGAGCAAATCCAAGTTGACTAACCAAGTTTGCTAACTGCAAAATTGTAAGCTGAAGTTTCTCAGTCTGCATGCTGAAGGGCCAAGGACGCCACCTGCAAAAGCGGCTCCCCGCAGGAATGCAAAACAAGGCAAGATCAGAACTAAAACCAAGGGACCTTCTGACACCAATTAGACCATTCTATGGTAACTTGCATCTGGGCAATTTGAGGCAGCTGATTGGGGCAGCAGCTTGTACATTAACTGATTTGGACCAATTATTTTTGTAATGGGCTGGCCTGAACAGTCTGTTAGAAGGGTATATAAATGCATGTTTGGATTCAATAAACGGAGCAAGACCTGAAATCCGATTGGTATCGCGTCTTGACTCCCTGGCGCTGACTCCAACACACAAACTTTCTGCTTAAGGTTCCTTCAAGGCTTCACTGCCCATGAGAAATTTGTAGTATCTAATTCATTTTTAACTGGCAGTTACATATGAAGGTGATACTGGCAGTATGGTAAAGATTTTGGAAATACGACAGTGAAGAGCTGCTCAGAAACATGTGAAAATTCACACTCTCAGGCTTTAAAAACAATATTTTTTTTTCCCCCACAGATAGAAATTCTTATACTTGAAATATGCATGTAACACCACAATCAGTGTATACCTATCACTGTTTCAGACTGTGACATGTGCATTAAGGAGTTTTTAAAAAGTAACTCATACAAAATGTTATTCATCTAAGAGACCTTGAAAGCAGTGCCTAATTGCTTATCATTTGGCAGAGATGACAATGGAAAAGCATTTGACATCCTTTCTCACCATGAGCAGCACTTTATTTTAACAATTACTTCTGTTCTTTGTACTGGGAAAAAAAAAAAACCAACACAACAAAACTCAACAAAAGAACAACAACAAGAAAAATGCCCCCTAAAACAACAGCAACAATAAAGGAAGGATAGCAAGTCTAAAACTAAGAGGAAAATCATAAACTAAGAAGAAACAAAACTTTCACTCAAAGACAGCTTTATATTTACTGTTGTCAAGAAGCAAGGCTTTACTACAAATTCTCCAGGTAATGTTTGAATAAATTTTAAAGGAAGAATAGTTGACTGCAACACTTTTGTTGCATTTAAGCTGGACTTCAGAAATCTAAAAAGGTAATGTGCTAGTGAAAATTTCCATTTAAGTTTGATTTTACTGTAGCTTGAACTTCAATGTCATAAGCACCTGAGGTTGTTTTTAGACTACCATTAATATTTGGAAATATATTCTTGACTTTCTAAAAAGCTGGAAGTTGTTATTACTGCTGCTATCACATTATGGAGGACTAGATTTGTTTTTATTTTACTGGTTTCTCTGTTTGAGGTTTCAGGTTTGACAACTTGTTTGAACAATGACAGTGCCTGAACTTTGGAGGAGGTAAAAGGTTAAGTCATATTCTAGAACAGTGGGAAAAAACCCATTTTAAAGATAGATGAAGAAATATGTTCTTTAGGGTATATGCAGCTGCCTTCAGCTTTGAGTTCAGCTTTGAGGATACTCTGTCTCTGCACAATATTTTTGGGTGATCTCACAGCAAGGCATGGTCAATTGTGGTTCTGACGCTGCAAAATATTTTAATTCAGCTACTCTTTTCCTTATACTATTAAATTATTTTTGCTTTATTCACAAACTCATACAGGTTTGCTCTATGCTGAAAACAAGAGCCCACCCATGTATCTTTTCCACTGCCACTACCATGACAAAACATGAGGAAAAATAACTGCATTTTACTTTTACCCTAGCTCCTCAAAAGAAGCCTTACTGCATCTCTATCAAATCAGATGAAAAACTAAAATGAAACAAAAAAACTATCTGTAGTTTGCTATGTTAGTACTTGAGTTACTGATACACTCAAACAGGTACACGCACAGAAACATCTTATTTACAAGGTCCTGCAACGACAGGACAAGGGGCAATGGGTTTAAACTGGCCGAGGGGAGATTTAGACTGGATGTTAGGAGGAAGTTCTTTCCAGTGAGGGTGGTGAGACACTGGCACAGGTTGCCCAGGGAGGTCGTGGCTGCTCCCTCCCTGGAGGTGTTCAAGGCCAGATTGGATGAGGCCTTGAGTAACCTGTACTAGTGGGAGGTGTCCCTACCTATGGCAGGGGGTTGGAACTAGGTGATCCTTGAGGTCCCTTCCAACCTTACCATTCTATGATCTTCCTAGCTGCCTTTTTGCTAAAGGGCACCTGGATAGTGATGTTTCCAGGTAGTGTGGAGCAGAGTTCTGGTCTAGAGGCTGTTACTGTACAGCACACAGTATCCCCTTCTTTTTTTTTTAGTGTCATCTAAGTTGTGAAGTGCTGTATACCTATCAGCCTCCTAAACTTGCTGAATAACAGATAATAGGCTATGGGTTACCTAGTTTGTAATTGTGCCCCTGGTGAGATTATTTGTAACCACGTTTTAGTGTATCACTTGCCTGAAAGCTGCTTAAAGTCTAATCCAAATCTCTCTTGCTACCATCCTGTTTGTGTAGACCAGATGTGGAGAATCCTTTGCAGCATGTTTTACATATTTGGAAACATTTATCACATCTCATTTTGCCTTCTCTGCACTAACTCGGTTGTTCCATTGCTGTTTTCTAAGGCATGGATTATTCTTTTTGCCTTTTCTGGCCTTTCAGCGGCTGATCCAAATCTGTGCTGAAAGTCAAATGCCCAGACTGAATTTACTATCATGGCTGCTGAATAGAGTGAAAAGATAATTTCAACTCCCTTTATCTATGTCTCAGGATTAGAGTTGCCTTTTTAGTTATTAAAGAACTTTGTTGATGATTTTACTGCCACTGAACACGCGTTTGTGACTTTTTGCCCAGGAGATGACTGCTGTTGCTGGTGAATGCTACCCCAATTTAGAAAGTTAATGCATCAGTTAATTTTGCTAAATTTTATATTGCTGTCATCTGGCCAGCAGAATGGGCGTATCTTCTTTGGAATAGAAATTCACAGAAATCAAAGGTCATGCTCAGAATAAGATTATAGCATCATAATCTCATTATTTGAATTGGGAGGGGGAATGTTGAGATTAAAAGGAGAAAGAAACAGAATGAAGTATACACCAAAAACTGTTCTTTGTTACAGAGTAAATGCAAAAGGAAGAAATTAGAGGAGACATGCCCCATTTGAACATCAAAACAGTGAAAATAGCACTGCATTTCTATTTTTATTCCAGAACACATCTGAGGAAAGGAATAATGTAGATGGAGACAAAAAAGAGACTTCTAAGTGCTTTCCTTTTCAAAATTTATCCTAGTGAGAGATGGATGGCAGGGGATTTTGTGCCCCAAACAGCACTTATAAGTGGTTTTGGCTTTTCAATACCATCCTTAGGCTGAGAAAGGGAGAGGAAGAAACAGACAAGGTGCCCTGACATATAGCTTCTAAGTGATATCTGTCCCAAAAGTATTCAAAGGACTGATAGAATTTTTTTTTCTGTTGGATATTTATTTTGTTCTGTGACTTGGCAGAAATGAAGTGGGAAGATGAAGGGAAACTCTAGAGATTTTTTTTTTTTTTTTCCCAAGGCCAGGAGAACAAAAGTTAGTTTTCCTCTTTTTTTTTTGTTTTGTTTTGTTTTGTTTTGTTTCATTTTAGTTTTTCATCTGGTTTGATAGAGATGCAATAAGGCTTCTTTTGAGAAGCTAGGGTAAAAGTAAAATGCAGTTATTTTTCCTCATGTTTTGTCATGGTAGTGGCAGTGGAAAAGATACATGGGTGGGCTCTTGTTTTCAGCATAGAGCAAACCTGTATGAGTTTGTGAATAAAGCAAAAATAATTTAATAGTATAAGGAAAAGAGTAGCTGACCTTAAATATTTTGCAGCATCAGAACCATAAATGACCATGACTTGCTGTGAGATCACCCAAAAATGCTGTGCAGAGTATCCTCAAAGCTGAACTCAAAGCTGAAGGCAGCTGCATATACCCTAAAGAACATATTTCTTCATCTAATTCTTTAAAAAGGGGTTTTTGTTCCACTGTTCTAGAATATGACTTAACCTTTTACCTCCTCCAAAGTTCAGGCATTGTCATTGTTGAAGCAGTTACACTGTAGCTGTGCCTTTTCAAAACCAGAAATCATCATGAATCTGGAAAAAAAAAATCATTATTATCAGCCTTTTCACTTCATGTTCAGGCAATAGAAATTGGCATGTGAATAAATGCATTGCAGGTATATTCCTAGGCCAAGCACTCAAGACAAATGTCACTAACTGGCTTCCCTACCAGAAATCTTGATAAATCAAGCTTCTGTTCAGCTGTTTCAGTTTCCAGGTGAAGCTGGACCATCCTTAGGCTGCAGCCAAGAAGACAATTCCTTCAAGACAGTTGAAAATACGGCTCTGCATTCCTGAATGCATTGCAAGAATGCAAAGTCCCAGCATCTGGACTTTGAATTCCCATTGCTAATGAGCTGTCACTGAAGAAACCACAGACTATTTCATTGTGAGATAACCATGCAGTCTGCATGGTGGTGATACTGAATATAATGAAATAAAGAAACATGTCCTGAAGGTGCAAATGTACATAAGTTTCTGTGCTGAGCAGCACAGTTCTGGTGTCCACACTTAAAATATAGCAAGACTGCAATTTAGGGTGACATATTTACAGATATAAACATGTTTCCCTTGGACATTGAGGTCGAAGTAGTTGGATGTCTCACTCATCACACCATGTGGCAAGAAATCCACTTTGCATCTTGAATGCTTCTCTAAGACTTGGAAATACCTATGGAACTGTGTTCATAAGCTCCAGTATCAGCAGGTCTCCTGTGTTTGCATATGTTAGCTGTTACTTCTCAGACAGTGCTCTAAATATAGAATTATAGAATCATAGAATGGTAAGTTTGGAAGGGACCTCAAAGATCATCTAGTTCCAACCCCTTGCCATAGGCAGGAACACCTCCCACTAGTACAGGTCACTCAAGGCCTCATCCAATCTGGCCTTGAACACCTCCAGGGAGGGAGCATCCACAACCTCCCTGGGCAACCTGTTCCAGTGTCTCACCACCCTCACTGTAAAGAACTTCCTCCTAACATCCAGTTGAAATCTCCCCTCTGCCAGTTTAAGCCCATTGCCCCTTGTCCTGTCGTTGCAGGACCTTGTAAATAATCTCTCCCCAGCCTTCCTGTAGGCCCCCTTCAGATACTGGAAAGCTACTATCAGGTCTCCTTGAAGCCTTCTCTTCTCCAGGCTGAAGAGCCCCAACTCTCTCAGTCTGATTCACTATCCACAACAGAACCATAATCTATAACCAAAACAAGCCCCAAACCTCCAAAGAAAGCAGTATCAGAAGGCATTCAAAACAAACTGATAAAGAAAAAAAATAAATATTCACCACATCAGAAGATTTGTTGTTGTTGTTGTTGGATTCTAAAGCTTCTGAGGAAAATGAAATATCCCAGCATCACAGGGAACTTTGTCTTGCTACCTGACAATGTGGCAGGGGGAAAAAAAAAAAAAAAAAGGAAAANAAAAAAAAAAAAAAGGACAAACGGTCAATTTTTTTTCTTGGTGATGGCAGAGAGGCAGAAACGAGGTCCAAAAGGATCTCTTGCAGCCATTCTTTGATCTCATCTACTGTATTCAGTTTTTTTAACAACACAGTCTCATTGCTGGATGTTATTGGAATGGAGGCTTGGGATTGGTGTGGCTGGAAGATCCCAACCTGGGCATCATGTGGAACTTCAGCTACTGAAGAAACATTTCAGTCTAAAAAGGAAGACATCTTGCAAGGCTGAGGCTGGAAACATACTAAGTAGTGGGTATTGCAAAGAATTGCATCTTTAGCTTTGTCATCTAAAGATCATCCAAATCTCTTCAGATTTGTCCTTAGTTACATCAGTATTTATGAGCTGATGAAGCAATGCTCACAGGATTATGGAAGCAACTACAAAACTTATATTAACGCTCAAGTGCAAACCAAAATGTTATTCAGCTCTTACCTCCATTCTTTGAACATAAGAGAAAGAAAGAAGTGCCTCCCCACCCAAAAAAACCCCAACTCCAAACAAACCAACCAACAACCACAAAACAACAAACCCCACAAACCAAACCAAACCAAACAAAAAAAAACCCAACCACCACGAAAACAAGCAAACAACTCGAAAAAGCACCAATGCACACAAAAGAAAAAAATAACAAGTGAGGGTGGAAATTGGCTGCTAACAAAGACCCTGAAATATTTATCCAGTAGTGTCATGTTTGCCTGCTGAATACAAGCCAAAGAGCTCTTGTTAGTGGAACAGTATTAAATACCCAACTGGAACTTTAGTTGTGGGGGTGATAGGAAGGATAAGTGTCTCTGTTTGGAATAGCACGCTACAAAAAATTCTGTGGTTTAGGTATTGCTCATTTTGGGGCTCCAGTTCCAAGATGTGCAGCTAATCCTAGTTAGGTAGCAAATCCCAGATCAAATTGTCTCATGCATAAAGAAGCACAATTTAGAAGGTTGGAGTCATTAGAGGGAAAGGATTTTTCATTTTAGTTATGAAACTTAATTTCTCTTCACTGTCTTCCCTCCTTTGCCTCTGTAAAATATTGATATAGATTATAATTTCTGACAGTGATGTTGACTGTAGCATGTAAGTAGTACCCAACAGCTGAAACAGATGGTGTAATATTGTGATGGGAGGTATCACATGGTGACAAGATTAGAAGATGCAGCTGGAAGAGTGTATAGTTTGGTATAAAAGAATCTTGAGTCTGTGTTCTCCTGAAATTAGCGGAAATTCAGATCAGAACACAAACTTCACAGCATTACTCCTTCTAAATTTTGACAGTGATTGTTTGGGGGGTGGAGGCTGAGCAGCAGTGAGTGATCTTAGAAATATGGATGGAGAAGAAGCAGTTTCTCATCAATGTGTCACTGTACCAAGGAAACACATGGATTTTAATCCTGCCAGAAGATGATTTTGTCTCGTGTCGATTCGCAGCAGATTCTGCCTTTCCTATTTTGACATACTTTCCATCTCTGTCATTAGTGATGACTGCCATCAGACACCTGTGGTCACACAGTGATGGCTGATTCATCATAGATGTAAGACAGAAACAACCTTGCAAACCTTTGATCGTTGTCCTGAAGTAGAGTACATTTCAGACATTAAGTTTGACTCAAGGTTTTTAGAATGATGGACTGGGGGTTGCTTTCTCTTTAATAGAAGTTTCAGAGTATTTGAAAACTAGGGAAACTTTCTGTGCTTCTCTATGCTTCGTTAGTTTGTTGCTTGGTTTTTTTTAATAAACCTTTTTTCTAATGCTTTTTTTTTTTTTTTTCTTCTTGAAGTTTTTCCAGTTGCTGATAGTGTTCAAAATAGCTCTGTGCTGCTTGGGATCAAAACGTTTTTGGCAGAAAACCTAAGCACAGCATTAACAGTTTTATTTCAACACTAAAATGGGAAAGACGTTAATATTTTGGGGGAAATAATTAAATTGTTGGATAGGCAAGACTCTTCTGGAATTAATTCAAGAGATGTATTGGTTATCTCCACAGTTAATTACATTTTGATTAGGAATGCATGTACGTGGAAGTAAACAGCAATGCTTTTAATAGTTCTTGTGTCTGCATTTCCCAAATAGCATTTAATCCACCCCACGTCAAATGGTTTGTGGGTAGAAGAATGTCCTGGGAATATCAAGGCCCAGCAAGATAACAGCCACACTCTTTACATTTAACTTATTCATCAACAGGTAAAAAAGAAGAAATGGTTTGTGTCTGGTCAGCTACCCGTGAGTGCAGTCAGATGCTTTGCCCTTTCCAAATGTATGCTGAATAAGAATGAAACCATGCTACTTGTTTTGCCCATTAGATAGCATTATCTCTGTGGAATGCCAATTCATATCTCCTTGTGCTGTGTGTGGTTCTCACATATGGGATTTTAATAACCTTCATGCTGTGCTATGAATTCATAAACAGGGCTGATAGAGGAAAAAGCACCACAGGACTTTATTTTTTCATTATTGCTCTTTTGAAAAACAGGGTCTGCAGGATTTTTCCAAGGACCTTGTGACAGAACTACCAATGGTTTGCTGCTACAGTGGGGTTATTCCAAGGGGAGGAGATAAGTACAGTATTCACTTGTGATATACTTTTTAAGAATTGATTTTCATCAACCTACATTTGGTAGCCACTGTAAATCTACTGTATTATAGTTGGAGCTTTGCAGGTGTGATTGTGTAGGGTTGGCTCCCATTTTCTGGAACGTAATGTCCATTTGTATACCCTACAAACATATCTCTCTCCTCCTCCTCCTTTGTCTTTGCCTGTGAAGCTACAGCTTACTACTTAACAATTGCTAGTTCATGACAGCAGTCTTGTGTTCTGCTTTGGAGAAGATTTATTCATTCTGAATTAGTGGGGGATTTCTTTCTTTTGGTGAGGCACTGGAACAGGTTGTCCAGGGAGATTGTGGCTGCTCCCGCCCTGGAGGTGTTCAAGTCCAGGTTGGACGAGGCCTTGAGTAACCTGTACTGCTTATGGCAGGGAGTTGGAACTAGAATCCCTTCCAATCTTACCATTCTATGATTCTTTCTATCCTTCTCCTGGCCCCAGAGTCCCTTAGACCTACCACTTCTGCATATTGACTATGTTTCAGTACTGGTAGAGACATGGCTGTTAGTAGAGCTGAAAGCAGTGGGGAGACCTCACAACATCAATCTCCAGCCATGACGATGTGAAACCTTATATTTGTTGCTAACAGATCTTAGAAAGAAAACCTGTGAGGAGGACTCAGCTAAAATTTACAGTCTCTACAAGTACTCTATGAAGTAATGATTTGAAAAAGCCAGTTTAGATGTCCTGGAGCTAGTTCACATATACCAGGAAGGAAATTGTAATGTGTTGCCTGCTTATACCCTATGCTACAGTGGCTGGAGTGCAGTTGCGGTTATGATTTTAGGTCAGTCTGGATTCAAGTCTTGTAACTGTGCCTAATAATATTTTGTTTGGAATAAAATTTATTAAGTGAAGGCTCTGTGCAGTACTGTGATGTGAAATGCAGATCAAATCTTATAATCTCATTTTAATTTTAGGATTTTTTTTTCCTCCTGTTGTATTTTGTACGTGATTTTGTGTGTGACAGGCAGTAGAAAGAATCAAGAATAGGCAAAGAAAAAGAGAATCATTTTTTCACTGATTATTCAACTTGCAATCTTTTGGTCTGCTTGGAGTCTTTCTTTTTTGTTCCTGATTTTTGGGGTTTGTTTTGGTTTGGTTGATTTGATTAGTTTTTGTTTTGGTTGGTTTGAGTTTTGGGTTGGTTGGGTTGCTTGTTCATTTCCAGTGATGAATAGTCTTCATGACTAAAAATGTGTCTTTTTCATCAAAATTCATCCAACTTTCCTAGGCTCTTAAAGTGGTACCAAAAAACCCCTAAATGATTGGAAAGAATCTCTGGTGTCCAGCTTGTCCCACATCATCTGTAAGCAGGACTAATGTAAAGGTTAGTCATGTCAGGTCTGTGCCTTGTCAAGCTTTGGAAATTCCTAGAATCTCTAGATTCTTCAAGATCTTCTTTGAGGCCTTGAGTGACCTGTACTAGTGGGAGGTGTCCCTGCCTATGGCAGGGAGTGGGAACTAGATGATCCTTGAGGTCACTTCCAACCTTACCATTCTGTGATTCCTGTTCCAAAGCTTAGTTGCTCTCTGTTACAAAGGTGCATTTCCTGCAAAAAAGGATCTTTTTTTAGTGGGACATATGTAACCCATCAGTATTCCTTACTTAGCTCATCCCTTCTGTTCCTTTTTAGCTATAAGGAACACTATGTATGTCTGAGAACCATGTGGGATGAGGTAGTTGAACACACACACACTCACATTTTTGTTCACCCTGCATCTATAATTCTGCAGTAGTATGACTCAGAGAGAGGAGATGCCAAAGCTTTCATATTTGCTTTGTAAATATTTTCTTATAATGAAATTAATATATCATCTAAACTCTTCATCTCTCCCTCTTGCTGCATTTAGTTTTCTCAGTACATATACATACACATATACATGCTTTTTAAAAAGCCACTAAGCAGACAAGAGAACAGACAACTAACATGACTAACTGATGTTGGGAAATTTTCCTGTGGAAACAAAGAAATGCTGTTTCTGTGCAAGCCGAGGTTCACTGCTGTCTTTTGGTCTTCAGCATCATTTGTAACCTGAGTGGGCAATTCTTCTGGATTACTATTGTGTAATCAGCTGATGACATCAGTGGATTCTGTATTGAGTAGTTTTGTTACTTAGTTGCATCGTGTAGTCACATATCACAGAATGTGGAAGGGTCCTCGAAATGTCATCCAGTCCACCCCTCCCTGTGAGAGCAGGATCACCTAGACCAGATCACTCAGGAACGTGGCCAGGTGGGTTTTGAATATCTCCAGAGAGGGAGACTCCACAACTCCACTGAGCAGCCTGTTCCAGTGTTCTGTCACCCTCACAATGAAAAAATCCCTTCTCATGTTTTAATGAAATGTCCTATAGAATCATAGAATGGTAAGGTTGGAAGGGACCTCAAGGATCATCTAGTTCCAACCCCCTGCCATAGGCAGGGACACCTCCCACTAGTACAGGTTACTCAAGACCTCAGTACAGGTTACTCAAGGCCTCAGCTTCCACCCATTCCCCCTTGTCCTGTCATCAGGAATCACCAAGAAGAACCTGGCTCCATCCTCCTGGCACTCACCCTTTATATATTTATAAATATTGATAAGGTCACCTCTCAGTCTCCTCCAGGCTAAAGAGCCCCAACTCCCTCATTATCACCTTGCAAGAGAGATGTTCCATTCCCTTAATCATCTTTGTGGCTCTGCACTGGACTCTCTCAAGCAGTTCTATGTCCCTCT
The DNA here is from genome assembly GCA_013396675.1 of Eubucco bourcierii. Lineage (NCBI taxonomy): Eukaryota > Metazoa > Chordata > Aves > Piciformes > Ramphastidae > Eubucco > Eubucco bourcierii. The sequence continues at coordinate 76,827 of VWZE01008020.1, forward strand.
TTAACTGGGGGGCCCAGAACTGAACACAGTACTCTAGATTTGGCCTCACCAGGGCAGAGTAGAGGGGCAGGAGAACCTCTCTTGATGTACTAGTCACAAACCTTCTGATACACCCCAGAATGGTATTGCCTGTCCTGGCCACAAGAGCACATTGCTGGCTCATGGTCAACCTCCCATCAACTAGGACCCTCAGATCCTTTTCCCCTTTACTGCCTTCCAATAGATCAGTCCCTGACATTTACTGATCCCTGGGATTGTTCTTTCCCAGGTGCAAGACTGCATCTTGCCCTTGTTGAATTTCATTAAATCTCTTCCTGCCCAGCTCTCCAGCCTGTCCAAGTCTGGCTGAATGGCAGCACAGCCTTCTGGTGTGGCAGGCACTCCACCTAGTTTGGTTTCATAGTCCTTCAGACATTCTTTGTGGTTGTGAGGTGGAGCTTAGCCTCTCGTGTTCCCAATTTGCAATTGAGATGTTGACAGCTAGGAGTGCAGTACAGGCTGTAGCATTGAGCAGCACTGCTCTGGAAGGAGGAGGTAAAGAGAGCCACAGCATTTTTGCCATAGGAGGCAGTTGTCAGTCTTCCATTTTCTCACCCCTTCCTAGGCCATTGGTTGGCATCTATTTTGCTATATTTATAGTGCCAGCAAGACAAAAAGGTCAGCAGGTGAATGCTATTGGAAGGCACCAAGTTTCTCTTCTTATGGGGCTGTAGAAGACAGAATCCAAGAACCTGCTTTGTCACCACCATAGTAGTCATTGCTGTATCAGTTGGAGCTACTGCTGAGCTTTAGTGTTGACCTTTAAGACTGCTTTTCAAGTTGCATACAATAAAGATAGTGCTGTCGTTGCAGTCCTTAGAAATGTAAGGAGTCACAAAGTTCATTAAAGTCACCAGAGTTAAACAAAACCTACACAAGCCCTGTGCACTCATGAGCAGGCTTGAAACGTAGAATCTGGCTTAACCCAATTGATACCAGCAAGAACAGGAAGCCAGTAGGGCCGCCTAGGGTTCCATCTCAGAAATAGACTTGGAATGGGGGAATAGTTTCAGTAGTACATGAGTACATACAGCACAGAATACCAGTATTCATACTCACATACAGAGGTATAAAACTCTTATCTGGCTTTGTGAGCAGATAGCTTACATGAAGAAAATATCTTGCAACATTTTTACAGGTTAAGCAGAATCCTAGCAGAGACGCCTCTGGTGCTCCCCAGCCATAGGAGCAGCACCATGATCATGTAATTACACTGAACTTTTTTTTTTTTTTGAGCTATTTCATTTTATGGTCCTGTGTCTAAATCTATTCATGAGACTAGAGCATGCCTTCTTGAGCCCAGCCCTCTACAGATTCTTAATCCAAACTGGACATGAGAAGTTGTCTGTTTCTCTTGATGTTTCTCTTGTGACTGAGGTGAGTCTGATAACAGAGAGAAAACTTTTCCATCTACGAACTGGGAATCCAAATTTCTCTTTCCAGCATTAAGACATTAAGTGAAGTCATGGCTCAGATAATGTCTGTGGTTGTTTTTCTTATGACTGTAATAGAGGCTATGAGTGTGCCACTGATTTTCCTAGTAAGTCAGCATATAAGTACATTACAGTGGCATTTTTCTCCTTAAGATGTGTGAAGGACTAAAAATTAATTTCTCTCTTAAAAAGTTAAGTTATAGTTAGTAGAGCTATATGATTATAGCTACCCATTTTGGAGGTAGCGTTGTTTATATGTTCCAGAAGCTTTGTTTATATGTTCCAGATAGATCATTGTCAGGTAAGACTATATAGTGGAGAAAAGATTGATAGTGTTTATTATTTTCACCTTTTAGTAAGATTTCATTTGGCAGTTGCTTCTAGTGTACTTCACCTCAGAACTTACCACCTCATTTGTGTGTGTATGTGTTATTCAGTACCTCCTCAGGCCTGGAGCTTATTCTGAGCTTTGTAAGGATGATGCACAAGTCCCTGGCAGAGGCCACTGTGCTCAGTTTTTTTTTCTTGAGGGAACTGGCAGATGAAGTTACTAAACCATTGTCCATCATATTTGAAAGGTCATGGCAGACTGGTGAAGTTTCTGCTGACTGGAAAAGGGGAAACATAATGCCCGTCTTCAAGAAGGGAAATAGGATGACCCTGGGAACTACAGGCCAGTTAGTTTCACCTCTGTGGCTGGCAAGATCATGGAGAAGATCCTCCTGAAGGCTGTGCTAAGGCAAATGGAAAACAAAGAGGAGGTGATTGGTGGTAACCAACATGGCTTCACCAAGGGCAAATCATGCGTGCACAACCCATAGAGCAACTGAGTCCTGGGCTACATTGAGAGCAGTGTGGCCAACAGGGCAAGGGAGAGGATTCTCCCCCTTTACTCTACTCTCGTCAGACCCCACCTGGAGTACTGTGTACAGTTCTGGAGCCCCCAACACAAGAAGGACATCAAACTGCTGAAGTGAGTCCAGAGGAGGTCACAAAGATGCTCAGAGGGCTGGAGCAACTCTGCTTTGAGGACAGTCTATGAGAGTTGGGGCTTTTCAGCCTGGAGAAGAGAAGGCTTTGAGGAGGCCTTGGAGTAACCTTCCAGTATCTGAAGGGGGCCTACGGGAAGGCTGGGGAGGGACTATTTACAAGGTCTTGTAGTGACAGGACAAGGAGTAATGAGTTTAAACTGGCAGAGGGGAGATTTAAACTAGACATTAGGGAGAAATTCTTTCCAGTGAGGGTGGTGAGACACTGGATCAGGTTGTCCAGGGAGGTTGTGGATGGTATTCAAGGCCAGGTTGGACGAGGCTGTGAGCAACCTGTACTAGTGGGAGGTGTCCCTGCCTATGGTGGGGGGTTGGAATTAAATGATTTTCAAGGTCCCTTCCAACCTAAGCCATTCTATTTAGCAAAGGTTTATGAGTGAGCAGGGAAATTGGACTGATACGGGACATGGTCATAGCAGAAGCTACCACCATCAAGCTCTGTGAGGAAGGAGAACCAATACAGAATGAACTTGAATTATTCACAAATCATTTAACCTGGTAGTTTGTGCTTGAGAGTGCTTACAAAGTTATTGCAGGTAGTGCTAGTCCATGATACAAATTAGTGTCTGCAATGAAATCTACTCTGATTAAAATTAGCTAGTGGACATGAACTCTGAGGTGATGGTGTAAAGGCAATCAGAATAGAGTGGATGTACAATCATTTTTTTTAATTTGAAATAGACCTTTAACTTCTGAGTTTTAATATATGTAGCTATGCTTCAACAGCTACCATTAATGACTTAAAAGACCTTAACATAAATCTTCCTAATTATTTAAACAGAACTCTCCAGTCTAGTTTAAATTTCTGTCCTAGTGTCCAATGCCATAGTATTTGAAAGTTCAGAAATCTGAAAAATGGTGATGTAACTGTGTTGTACCTTCCTGCAACTGAAAAAAAATTAAATATCTTTAAATTAAAGTTATTTAAAACAGTTGCATTTTGGACCAGGATCTTGTAACTGAAGTTTTAACCTGAAATGACATTTTTGCAGAAGATTATAAGCATTTGTGCTGCTGACAGTCATAAAGTGGTGCAGCAAATATTCCCAGTATACCAATGAGGGGAAAAGAAATGGATGTGACCAGAAGCAAGTATGTATTCTTTTAGAGATAAACCATCTTGCAATTGAAAACACTGGACTCAGAAAGCTTCTTAAGACTTATATTGTCAAATGAAAAGTGCTCCTGGTTTTAATGCTATTGTAGTAAACCTTATTGTTATTCTTGGCATGGATTTTGGTGGTGTTTTTTTTTTTTTTTTAATTTCAGAAAAATGGATAATTAGCATTTTAGCTTATCACTTTCCTTCCATGCATACAAATAATTTCACAGATAGACCACCAAGAGAGACAAAATTAAATAATGGGTCTAGACAGCATGGAACCAAAATAAATTAGAGGTTAGGTTTCCAGCCTGTTAGGTGGATTTTCATGGGGAAAAAAAAAATAAAAGGGAGTAGAAGATGTTTTTTCTGACAGTTTTTGCTTCTTAATTCAATATCATTTTCCCATATGAGATCCCAAATAAATTTACCTGAAAGAAGCAGCGAACTTCATATTAGAAGTCCCATAATTTATTTGTAAGTGTTATTTTTTTCAAGTGTATTTAGATTAGGGACCTGCATCTCTGATTCAACCAAAGAAGTTCCTAGATAATGGCCCATGATTAATGGTGAGTGCTGATAATAAGAGGTTATTAGAGAAAGCAAACTTGGAACAAATCTGCTTTATACATTATATACTTTACTGCCATCTGTGGGTATTTATAATAAATACAAATTAAAGTCAACTTTTGCATATGTTACAAAGAATTCCTTAGATGTAGTCTTACAGAAGTCAACTTCACAGTGAAAAACGATGCTTGCCTTTTTTTTTTTTTCCCCCCCCACAGATATTATTATTTGCAAACAAAACCTAACTTCTTTGAGAAGTCTTTTTGGCCTTGGTTGCTCTCAAAGATGTCATTCTAAAGTCCACTCTGTAAGGAAGGATTATGTGTTATATGTTATCTGTGCCTCACTGTCATATACAATATTGAATGTGAGAAATTGTTTTTGTCCTTCCATACTGTGATTCATTTCCCATGCAGTCCCTGTGCTAACAGTACATTCCCCACTTTTATGTCTCCTTGAGTTATAAGTGACATTTTACCTCCCTGTGTTTTGTATTGTTTGCTGAGCAAATACGCCCATGTAGAGAAGAAACAAATTTTATCTTCCTTATTGCTCCATACAAAAATCAGAAAAGAAATGGCATACAAACAGAGTATTGCAGAAGATAAAATAAACCTAAATATTACCAGTAGTACCAATAACTTACTGGATCAAGTGCTGACATTTTTTATTATTTTTTTTTTTTCTGGTAGCAAATATACTGTTGCAAATACAGTTTTGCTGTAGAGCGACAAAAAGTGTGTCATAGTCAAGATCAGATGATCTGGTGTTTGGAGTTGTTTGTGAAGTTTGATGGGCAGTGCCTTGTTTAAATTCTCTTTGTCCAGGAACTTCTGTGCACAAAATTCAAAAGTCATCATGTGTTAATGAGGGCAAGTGAGCAATGTGACGGATGTTAAGATAAATGCCTGAGTGGATTCAGTATTCAGCAGTTGGTTGGAAGAGTTCCAAGCTTTTGAACTCTTACGAAGCCAGGATATTTCAAAGCCTGTGTGTTTGCAACTGGGTGATAGATGGAGCGTCACAATTATTCTGGTTATTTATAGTCAATGTCTAAACCACTGGGATGGAGGTAGGGGTATTCTAGAACTAATGTAGTTCATTTGGATTTTGTTTTTGAACAACTGGGAAATTAATCTTTTTACAGACCGTTTTTCACACTGGCTTTTATTTTACTGCCTGCCTTGCTATATAGGGTGCATGAAAGAAGTTTGCCTCCCTTCCATAAGAGTTCACATTCAATCCTAGTTAATTATTATTTAATTGTTAGTAAATCCAAATTAGTTATGTGGATCTGGAACTGTGGATGTCTGGATGTCAGAAGTTAGGGTTTCTCATTACCTGTGCACTGCAGTACTGTGTGCTGGAGCAAATGTATCTGTTTCTAGCCGTTTTCTGCTTGGACCATTGCAGATTTTAATGAAAAGGCTCTCTGCATAACACTGAGTCATTTTATTGGCTTGTCTGATAAAGCTTTCATAAAATCATAGAATGGTAAGGTTGAGAAGGGACCTCAAGGATCATCTAGTTCCAACCCCCTGCCATAGGCAGGGACCCTCCCACTAGTACAGGTTACTCAAGGCCTCGTCCAACCTGGCCTTGAACACCTCCAGGGAGGGAGCAGCCACAACCTCCCTGGGCAACCTGTTCCAGTGTCTCACCACCCTCACTGCAAAGAACTTCCTCCTAACATCCAGTCTAAATCTCCCCTCTGCTAGTTTAAACCCATTGCCCCTTGTCCTGTCATTGCAAGGCCTTGTAAATAGTCCCTCCCCAGCCTTCCTGTAGGCCCCCTTCAGATATTGGAAGGCTACTGTAATGTCTCCTCTTTCTTTGCAAGAGTTCATCTGTGCCTAAGCGAATACCTTCAGGTGTTTTGGTTCTTCTCTTTTGATGGGTTTCATTCCCAAACATCATGGTTTATTTTACTGGCTATACTATATATCAGTATTTTTCTTTTTCACCAATCCTCTTTCCACTTACATCTTTCTCTTTTAAATATTAAACTATATTCCACCTTTTCATAGCCTGATTAATTTTTTTGCTCTTAATTTTTTTCCTGTCCTCTCTTCTCTATTTCCATTTATTTCCTTCCCCTTCTGCAACATCTTCATTCACAGAGCACATCCCTTATGCCATCCTAACTTGGGAAAGGTGAATTTACCAACCACCAGAGATACAAACTGAAATGTGGAGAGTGCACAGAGAGGACAAGTCTTCACACATCCTTCAGGCAATGCCTTAAGGCAAAACTTTCTTCACCTGCCACTCTCCCACTGCTCAAAGTTCCACACCACTGTTGACCATCACTCTGCCAGTGTTGTACTTGAAGCACTGATTTCTGCCATCTCCCTTCTTTTATTAACCCACTATGCAGAGACAGAACAAATTTTCCTGTTCTTTATTTACTCTCCACCATCTTTCTATTTTTCAGTCTTTTTTTTTTTTTAACCAATAGAGCTATCAGTGATCTTTCCATAGTTTATTTTTCCAGACAACAAGCAAACAAAAAACCCAACACCCCCCCCAAAAAAGTATTGTAGGGTTATTTAAAATATGTTAGTTGCACTGAAATTTCAGCTGCTAATGAGGAAAAAATAAAAGGAATGTTCTGTTAGTGTGAACTACCATGCATTAGCATCTGCATGACACATAAAAGTGTTCAACAGCAGAAGTGTTTTAATTCCATTTTGGAAAAGAATTTAAATACTTTTTTTTTTTTTTTTAACAGAAAGTAAAAGTATTTTGATCAGGCTGAATTTGGTTTTACTCCAAATTTACTTTACTGGATTATCAAAAGGGGTATTATCTTTGAATGTTCGTTTTTTGCTTTATACTAGAACAGAGGTCATATACTTGGCTCAGTTACTACTTGATGTTTTCGAAGCATTTATTTTTCAGCTCTCAGTATCACGAGATGTATCTGGTTCTTGCCTTTTTTTCAAAGCTACCTATATTTTTCCCCAGTAGCAGCAACAAAATCAACAATCTGGTGAGCATTCCCTCTGCTGTATCTTGAAAGAGGTATGAGCTGGCATGGAGTAACTGGAGCAGTCTTGAAAGTGTGAAAGTTGACACTGCATCACTTTGCACTGTGGTTCATGCTTCCAAGTTTTTGAGTTTGGTTTTTTGGTTTGGTTTTGGTTGGGGTTTTTTTGTTGTTTTGTTTTGTTTTGTTTAATTTTTTTCACGAGAAAGGTAGATAAAATACATCAAAAATACACTTGCTGAATGAAAGTTTGGATGGTGAGATGGGAAAGTTTAGACTCTGACGTACAAGTTTCAACCTCTGCCCAAAGTCTGAGCTTCCTTCCATTTTCTGTCTCTTTACCACTGACATCAGGAATCCACAAGATACTTGTTCAAGCAAAGGCATGATGCAGCCTTTTAAAAAAGTTCTAACATGAGCTGCGAATCAAGCAATAGCAGTTCTGTAACAACTAGGTCAGTATTACATAGAAATCATTTCAGTGATGGTGATTTATTCAATCTCGTACTGCAAGATTACTCCTATTCATAGAATCATGGGATCGTAGAATGGTAAGGTTGGAAGGGACCTCAAAGATCATCTAGTTCTAACCCACTGCCACAGGCAGGGACACCTCCCACTGGTACAGATCACTCAAGGTCTCATCCAACCTGGCCTTGAACACCTTCAGGGAAGGAGCAAGCAGGCACAAACTCCCTGGGCAGCCTGTGCCTTGAACACCTCCAGGGCAGGAGCAAGCAGGAACAACCTCCCTGGACAACCTGTTCCAGTGTCTCACCACGCTCACTGGAAAGAACTTCCTCCTAACATCCAGTCTAAATCTCCCACCTGCCAGTTTAAACTCATATTATGTGACTTCTATGCATTGCCTTAAAAAAACCTCTTGGCTAGCACTTATGTATGCATCAGTGACACAGTATCCCAGACACTTGAGTATCAGGAGTATCCTTATGAAGAGGCAGGTGGAATACTATTTATTTGGAAATAGAATGAATGTTGACATGGGTCTTATTTAAATTTATTAAAATTTATATGAAATCTTAACATTAAATTGTATGAAGACAGTGATGTTTGCTAGGATATGATGCTTAGGGCTGAGGGTAAAATCAGCTACTGAAGTGTTGTGGTTTTTCAACCTATCACAAGAAGGAAGGGGGAACCCCCAACAACTTGCATTAAACTGATGGTTCCTACTGGGTCACCACACAAATGCTATCTCTCTTATCTTTAGATGTGATGAATTTTGTCTTGCAAAAGCCTGGCAGGTATTTCCTCTCAGTCAATGGTCTAAAGAAAGTGAGTAAGTGTAGCTAAAACCAGTTTGGTTAATCATCGCTGAAACACAGCAAAAATTAAAATGCTTTCTTTTTGCCTGTAAAGTAGAGAAAACTAATGAAAACCGTGCCAGATGGTTAATGCCTCTCTCATACCTTTCATTTCAAAGACCTCAAAAGAACATCAAGAGGCATAAAGGCAAAATCTATTCCCTATTGGCATTATTATAAATGTTGTATCCTCTAAAACTCTAAAGACATCCAAGAGGAGTAGAAGAATAAATGGCATTGAAATAAAGAAAGTCTCTCAGGAGCTTTGTTCAATTGGCTTTGTTAGAATTCACTCAAATAGGATGATTATAAGAAAAGATCTCATTTGTTTCAACATTAAAGGAGCAAATTAATATGTGGCGAGCTGCTAATAATTGCCTCATTATGTAGTAAATGGGCATTGCATCCAATTTACAAAATTGCAATCATATTGTTAAAGTAACAATTGAGAAAGTTTAATCTGAATTTCCTAACCCTCTGTATGATTAGTTGTGGGACTCAGAGTGAAGCAAAGTTGGATGGTAGAGTGAGCTCTCCAGTGCAGTGCTAAGTTGCAAGAGATACTCAGTTTTTCATTAGTGGAAATTGCATCCACATAGATCCTGAACTAGATTTGGTCTACCTGGAGAGTATATCTGGCAGTCTCTGCTAAAATGGAATTCTGGCTTGTAACTGGTCTGTAGGGGCATTGCTTTGTTGGATTCCACTGACTTGTGCTGAGGTTTTAGTCAAGAGGTTAAGAGACCTGGCTAGATGTCCTTCTCACTCGGAACTTCATCAGTCCTACAGTGTGGTTGGGAAACTTGGTGATCTGTGCCACTGGGAAGTCCACCTATAGAAATGGTCCTGAAGCTTGAATTTTTGTGAAGACACAGGAGATTGTGGGGGTGTTATTTCAAATTGGAGAGTAACCAATTTTCCAAATACTGAAATCCTCTGTGGAGGAAAATCATGTCTCGTGACCTACTTCCAGTTGGATTTGCTCGTGACCTTTTCTAATTCTGGCTGGTTTTGTTGTTTAATGATTTGACCTTTGATTCTATGAAGCCACTGCAGTGCTAAATGAAAAGATTTAATAACTAGAACTGTTTGATAAGTGACCTTTATTACACAGCAATTTCTCTTTGCTGGTGAATAGGCACTGTTTTGCAAGTTCTAATTCACAGTTTTAATTATCTTTTCCATTGTCTGTAAGCTTGCACAGGAAATGGAAAGGTCAGACATTTCATTTTCTTTACTGATTAAAATATAAGTGCTCCTCAACAGTTACAATGTATCAGTCAGGGAAAAGATGGGACAATTTGTCAGAATCATGCCCAGATGCTCTGCTGAGGACTTCTGCATCCTTCTGGTCAACAACAAAATGAGTGATTTTCTACAAACAATGATAGGTCAACCCCCATGGTGTGTAGAGGTGGAATATGTGTCAAAATAAATGAAAAGAGAAGGTGAATGATGGCTCTATGATTTTTTTCTTCAGCTTATACATCTACAATGCAAGTGAATGAATATTGTGTGAAAGGTACAGGAAAATCCTTAACTGATCTTCTTCATCTGAAGTGGATGAACAGAAACAGAATAGATTCTTGTAAGGGCCTGCCAGTCTGCAACAGTCCTATATCTTCTGGACCATCTCTACAGATGAAAGAGCAGCCTGTATAGCCTACTAGACCCGTTTTTGTTTTCTCTGATAGGGCTACTAAGTGTTTAATTGCTGTTCTGGTGTTTGTGAGGTGGACCCCTGTAAACAGTTAGTGCTAACTGCAGAACAGATCATTAAGAAGGCACATTTTCTCTAATTCTCCAGTTTTCATCTCTACGTGTTTCTGTGTGTAAGAATTGACTCCCTGCCTCTGTTCATCATTAATACAAGCAATACAACAAGTTCAGTGAAAAAGTGATAGTTTCTCAATACAGGTTAGGATTGTTGTGAGCAACCTTGCATCCAAAAATCTCCATATGGGAAAAGGATGTAAGCAAAGTAGGATCCCAAATTATAAGGTTACGTTACTCCAACTCCTCTAGGGTCATAGGGAGTTGTCAGTTGTGTCCTACTTCAATAGCAGAAGTAGCAACAACATTTAACCAGGTGATTCCCGACTCTGAACCCTGAGGTCCTAAATCCCTGAATAGCTCCTGTGGGAGCCACCTGGCAGAGGAGTTACACTTGAGCAGCTTTTGAGTCTTAAAGTGATAGGACAGCCATACAGCTGGGTGCTGATGTTGCTGGGTTGGAGGGCAGAAGGGCTCTGCAGCAGGACCTCGACTGCCTGGACAGATGGGCAGAGTCCAGGGGGATGGCGTTCAACAAATCCAAGTGCCAGGTGCTGCACTTTGGCCACAACAACCTCGTGCAGAGCTACAGGCTGGTGTGGGAGTGGTTGGAGAGCAACCAAACAGAAAGGGACCTGGGGGTCCTGATTGACACCCACCTGAACATGAGCCAGCAGTGTGCCCAGGTGGCCAAGAAGGCCAATGGCATCCTGGCCTGCATCAGCAAGAGTGTGGCCAGCAGGAGCAGGGAGCTCATTCTCNAGAAGAGGAGGCTCAGGGGAGACCTTCTTGCTGTCTACAACTACCTAAAGGGTGGTTGTAGCCAGGAGGAGGTTGCTTTCTTCTCTGAGGCAACGAGCACCAGAACAAGAGGACACAGTCTCAAGCTATGCCAGGGGAAGTTTAGGCTCAAGGTGAGGAGAAAGTTCTTGACTGAGAGAGTCATTGACTGCTGGAATGGGCTGCCCAGGGAGGTGGTGGAGTCACCATCCCTGGAGGTGTTCAAGGCGCGTTTGGATGTGGCACTTAGTGCCATGGTCTAGTCTTGAGGTCTGTGGTGATGGGTTGGACTTGATGATCTTTGAGGTCTCTTCCAACCTTGGTGATACTGTGATACCTGAGCTGTGGTGTAATAGCAGACAGGAATGCCATGCTAAATAAAGAAAATGAGAAAGCTGTTGTGTTTGGATTACTGACACTTCCCCTTTTGTCTGTGACACTTCTGAACCAACACCACATGCCGCTGACCTGTCTCCATATGGGGATTCAATGAATGAATATTGATGTGTGTTTTCTCATGCACCAAGGAAGATATGATGCAAAATACTAGTGGAATGACTATGGAGACATTCAGTGGAATGTCTGTCATGAGTGTCAGTCAGTCTCCTAACTCTCCCTGGGATCTTAAGATACATAAATTTTCTCTACATTGTGACAAATATTTATTCTGTGACAGGACTGGGAGGGGTTAAGCTTCTGCCTCTACTGAAGAAGAGCTGGCTATATGCTGACCTAGTGCAGGCATTCAATATTATGAAAGAGCTTTATAAATTGGAACAAGATAAATGAATCACAACAAAAGAACTAGAAAACCAGAAGACGCAATTGCAAGAGTGAGTGTACTCAGTTTATTCGAGCAGAACAGTTGCACTCAGTGAATAGAAAATGTGCAATGCATTTCTAACTAAGGTCAGAAAATCAAACTATTCCAAATTTAAGAGACCAGCTCCATTTTAGCAGAGAAGGAAGAATATTGGTGGGAGTGGGGGGGGGGGAAAAACAACCCACCAAAAAAAAAAAAAAAATCCAAAAAACCACCACAGAAAACAGATTTAAATAGAACCAGATCCTAGACCAGTTTGGCTTTTCCTGCCTAACAGTTTCATATTTCAGCATTTGTTAGTTTGAAAGTTCATCCTGTAAGCTACAAATTAATCTACTGGGAATTTAACAATTCACTTCATGTTAGGATCTGAGTTATGCTTATGGATTTGTTCAGGCCACCCAGCCATGTCCTCATAATGTATCTTAGAGAGGATTTCTGTAACTAAGCAGTAAACAGAAAGAATGTTGTGTTCAGCTGCATCTCCTGGGATTTCATCCCTGCTATCAGAGAGCTATGGAGGACAGCTCTCTAAAACTACAATAGCTATAAAAAAATACGTGGTGTTCTGTAAAGGAAACATTGCCAATGCTTTTGCATGCAGCCAGGCATCTTCAACTCCTGGTGAAATGAGGAAAGAATGTTTTCATGAACCGCTTACATAGAGAAACCCAACCAACAGAGGAATCAATTTTTCGCGATTGTGAGATTTATTGCGGAAGTTTTGCGGGACGCACCTTGGCTCGGTGCAGTATTTGCCACCCAAAGATGAGATGTTTTGGGTGTTGTAATTTTGCTCACTTCAGATGTTTGTCTCTTGTCCTTATATAGCGCAGCATTATAAAAGAAAGTTGATATTCTTAAGGCTATAGTGGCCAAACGTAGCCGTGATATTCATCTATGTCAACTAAACGAGGTATGATTTTGAAGGGAAACAACCATAACTCTGATCAGAAAAGCACCTAACACCCTGTCAGGCTACATGTGCAAAGAACATGAAAGGAATTGTTCTTAACAAGCATTAAACAGAAGTCACTGACTCCCAACTGGGATCATGAAAAATGATCAAGTCTGTCACCATGCAAAACATTGTAGATGGTCCATGGCCTGAGCTTTCTTCTGTAGGTTGTTTAGATGAATCTAATTTTATTTAGTTTTCTAACCAAGGTTTTAATACAATCCAATTCAAACACAAGGCATTTACTTTTAGTCAATACAAAAGAACCGGGAGGCATTTGCTATTTGTGCTCTAACAAAGGGAACATCAGATAGGTCCCTCTATCGCTGTTGGGCAGATAACTGTTTCTGTTTTCAATTCATACTGAGAAATAGGACCCTAGAATGTGGTTAGGAAATACTGTCTGTGACTTCAGTTTGCCCAGGATCAAGTTCCTAGTTCACGTGTCACCAGTCCATCTACCTCTCATTTTTCATGGCTCATAACTGTTCTCTGGAGAGAGCAACATACTCCTCTGTCTACATCTTCTTTCCAGCTGCAGGATTTTCATTGCTTTTTAGAGTTACATCTCATGATCAACTTCTGTCATGAATTTGGGAACTATTCATTCAGACACAGTGAATGTATAGATAATTTCCAGCGCTACTTTTTCGGTACTTCTTTCCTATGGCTGATAACACCTTGTTAAAAGAGAAAGCATTGATCTAAATATCATTTTCTGCTACCTCTTTCTTCCATAGTAACATTTAGAGGAAAATAAAGGAATGATTATTTTTTGTAGCTGGCTTCACAAGATGGAGAACAAAAGAAAAGAATGGAACTGCTTATTCTGCTGTAAAGGATTACATTGGAACTAGATGATACTTGAGGTCCCTTCCAACCTTATCGTTCTATGATTCTGAGCTTTGTAGTGGTATGGTTTTCTTCCAACTCTACTACATGGCAATTGTTAGGTGTTTTTTTAAAGAGAAACATTGCTATCAATTTGTTGGACTGTACTCATGTCTCTTTTAAATGGACTTTAAAATCTGCATTCTTAACAGAGAAAGGCTTGGCATATGTTTTTAGAGTCACAAAGATGATTAAGGGAATGGAGCATCTCTCTTACAAGGAGAGTCTGAGGGAGCTGGGACTCTTTAGCTTGGAGAAGAGGAGGCTGAGAGGTGACCTCATCAATGTTTATAAACACATAAAGAGAGAGTGCCAGGAGGATGCAGCCAGGCTCTGCTTGTTGCCTCCAAATGACAGGAGAAGGGGCAATGGGTGGCAGTTGAGGCATAGGAAGTTTCATTTAAACATGAGGAGGAATGTTTTCCCTGTGAGGGTGACAGAGCACTGGAACAGGCTGCCCAGGGGACTTGTGGAGTCTCCCTCTCTGGAGATATTCCAAACCTGCCTGGATGCGTTCCTATGTGATCTGGTATAGGTGATCCTGATTTGGCAGGGTGGTTGAACTCAATGATCTTTCAAGGTCACTTCCAGCCCCTGATATTCTGTGATTTTGTTTTCTTTCTTCCAGCCTCTACAACTTGACTGTGACCTCTGTGCCATCGTTTCAAATTCGGGACAGATGGCTGGCCAGAAGGTGGGAGCTGAGATAGACAAGTCCTCTTGCATATGGAGAATGAACAATGCTCCCACAAAGGGCTATGAGGAGGATGTTGGGAAGAGGACAACCGTAAGAGTGGTCTCTCACACAAGTGTGCCTCTCCTACTCAAGAACCCCGAGTACTTTTTCAAAGAAACTAACAACACTGTATACGTGATCTGGGGACCTTTCCGAAACATGAGGAAGGATGGAAATGGCATTGTCTACAACATGCTGAAAAAAGCTGTTGACAGCTACCCAGCTGCCAAAATCTATGTGACAACAGAAAAGCGCATGAGCTACTGTGATGCAGTATTTAAGAAGGAGACAGGAAAAGACCGGTAAGTCCTAACAACAGTCACAGGGTTTGACAAAAGGTACGTGAGAGAAGTCTGTGCTGAATGCCAGCTACTAAATGAGTCCCTGGATATGTTTTAATGGATTGTTATATGGTTTTGACTGTTATAAGCACTTGATGAGGCAGCAGCTAGGCCCCATTTACCCCACCTACGCTACCTTCTGTTCTTTCCATTTCTGTTGGCTTGAGTCCCAAAAATATTGGATGTCTTCCTGAAACATTTTCAAAGCTGTGTGGTGTTTTCAGCTCAATTTACTATTGATTAAATTGACATTTTATTTGAAGAGCATAATCCTACACAAACAACATTACCAAATGCACAACCTCATGATAACTCTGGATATTGTATTTTTTTTTTAACCTGAGAGTAACTGTAGTTTTACTTCAAAAACAAACCTCGGAGTCATGTATTACTTCCATTTCTTGGTGAAAATGAGTTATCAACAATATCGTAATAGATTTAGGTTTTTACCAGAATTATCATGAAATTCTGTTTTTTTGTGTCTGAGAATGTGTATTTATGCTACTCAAATGGGGGCTGTAAGGAGAAGAAAGTGTGAAGACCACTGTTTTGGCTAGAATATTCAGAGCAGAAATGGGATTTGTGGAATTAAGACCATAAATTGCAGGATTATGTAACCAAGCTGCAAAATTCTGACCATCTGTGTTTTGGCATGGAAGAGCACCTGTCACACATGCTTACTAGAGTTAACTAGAAAGGAGTTTCCAGATCACTGATGTGCCTAAGTATTAGTTTTGGAATTTGCACATCATGAATTTGCAGTTGTGAAGGACTGTAGCTATATATAGATATACATAAACAGTTTACTTTAGTCCAAACATTTGACTTAGCTTTTGATGTACAAGCACTTGTTCTCTCCAATTTTCTTGGTTTGTTATTGAACTATCACAACTTGGTTAAACTTTAATTTTTCCTTTAAAGAAACCCCAAAAACTAAACTAAAACAACAGCACCAGCAAAAGCAACAATGACAACAAACCCCACATTGTAGCGTAGGGAAGAACTTACCCCTCAGCTTGTTCACCATGTGCACATGTTGCTGCTGTGATTCTGGAGTCAGTGAGCTCCTACATGTCACAAGGGTATCAAGGCTATCATAGCTTCTTTAGCTTAACAGAACAGGCTTGATAATCAAAGTCTTATTAGAGAGAGAGAAAGAAAATACACAAGATCCATTCTTCAAAAATACCGTCTAATAACCCAAGTCATCTGGTTTAAATAGTATTTGAGCTAGACATGATTCACAGGTACATTACTGCATTGCTAAGCTTGAATTTGTTTATGGCTCTTCCGTATTAACAGTCAGGTCACAATGACTTTAGAGTACGTTATCAAAATCCTTCTTGTGAGACCAGACCTATCAAAAAATCTCATCAGCTAATGTCAAAGTATCTTCATCTCCAGCCTAATCCATTCCTCTTCAACAAATTAACATGTGCCAAGTTTTTATTAATATACAATTAACACAATACAAATGCTTCTTTTCATCTCAAAGGAAAGTCGAACTTCTGTTCTCCTAGTGTGTGTGAAGAAAGTTCTTAAGCAGCCTGATGTCAAAGTGGGTCATTTTTTTTCCCCTCTTAATCCATTACAACAACTAAAACTTTCACATTTTGAACAGCAGTAAATTGTAAAGTGCCTGCCTTATGACCCACATCATGTTGCTTTTGCATCTGCCTGCCTTTACCACTGGGGTGAAGAAGCAACCCACCACTGCAACTTTCATTTTTAGTCCTGTTTTTCCACATCAAATACTAAGTCGTGTTTTTAACATTATTTAGCGCACTTGTCAGCTGGAGACAAGGGAAACAATTGGCATGTCACCAGCCAACACCTTCTGTATAACAAGAAAACATCCTGCGGTTCCCTGCTAATCAGGGGACCTCAGTTTGGAAACTGTTTCATTTTCACTAACATCTTCCATTCACAGGACCTGTCTGCTGTTTCTAGGGAGGGTCATGAGGCTGTTAGAGTTACGTGGCATTTGTGGAAGCAGTAAAGGGAGAGCACAAGAGATTTGTGGGTGATGAAAATAGTTTCACGAGTTGTGCCAGACTATTATGATGCTGAGACAGATTCAGGTTCCTCAGCCAAATGCTCCTTTGGTTCCTCAGAGAAACATCAACTCTTGCTTGCAATATTAGATTGAACAGAGGTCTGTTTCATCATGTTCCCAGCTAAAATTCTGGAAGAAAACCAAGTTCAACTCATATTTTAAAATTTACCAAGTAGATTGTAACCACAACTACTTAAATTTAATTCTAAAATACTGTCCTTAAGTACAGTGTGTGCTACTAATGCATAGTAAGATTGCAAAAGATTTCTAGTCTGTCAAACCTTTAATGAGCTTTCTGTTTCTACTCTTTGATGTCCCATCTCTTTAGGTAATTAGTGGGACTTGTCAGTAATTTCATCCTAGTGATGCCAAAGTTTTAAAGGATATTATGAGAGGCAGCTAAGGGGTATGTGCAGCAGCCAGTTACCCAGAGAGTCCTGCACCATTCACATGGGAGCTGACTTCACTAAGTGTGTGTTCAAAACCCATAGCTTTGATATTGACAAATGATTTATTATTGATTCATAGAAGAAATAAGAATTGCCTCTAAACATCCTTCAACAAACTGGTTTGTTTGGTTTTGCATTGAAGCATTTTTCAATTCTCCAGCAGTACAAAATACATTCTAATATGGACTGCCCACAGCAGAGAGTTAACCTTGTGTGTGCTGTTATCAGTTTGAGGGATGTGTGTTCATTCTGAGAGTCTTCATTACAGAAGCATTTGAGTTTAAGTTGCCGAATGCTCACCCACTTGGAATGATTTTGTACTTAATTATCAGACATTCACAGATTTTGGTTAAAATTTTTGGTTGCATTTTACTTAGTACTTCCTTAAAGCGATCATAAAGCTTGCAACTTCTTCCAGTACTTCACAAATATTTTGGTATATTATGATTTGCATCAGGTGAAAGAGTTTTAAAGAAACATCCTATAATTATTAAATGTGGCGTCTTTGTATGTGTCTCAACCCAGGTAAGTGGTTCTAAAGCCATCTATGCCTATGTCATGCATTAGAAATATAATGCAATATGATATAATAACATTTAATTGGTAATAACTGAGAAAACTGTAGTCTTCATTAAAGCAGAAAAGCTAATTCTGGTCTGATAAAGTGCACTGAGCAGTCCTAAATAGGTTTTAATTAGCTGGCACCAAAGCTGCACCACCCTTAGGGAGGGTAAAATTAATGAAAACTAGCAGCAAATAGATCAATGCTACTGGATGTTATTGCCTTAGGTGAAGGTGATGAGGAACTAAGGAGTGTCTTTTAAGGATCATTTAGAAAACAGTCAGTGTAAAAAGTCCCTTTCAAAAAGCAATGATAAAATAAATCTGTGCTAATATCAGTGAAACAATGTAATATCATCCAGACCTCAGACTCCCTTTGTGTTTATACTGCAAACATCTCAGGCTAACCATTCAGCACCATATGTCCAAATGGTGCCTCTGATGGCAGAGCTCCACATCCCCCCTTGAGGTAGATACTGTGATCAAATGGCTCCTGTCCCACTGCACATGAAGGATCCTGAGCCCCAGAAAGCAGGCAGTAATGCATGTGCTGATGCTGCTCAAAGCACAGCTTAGCTTGGTGTTTGTAGTCACTGTTCTTATAAATAACCACTGAAAAGAGCCTGCTGAGCTTTGCTGAGAAGATGTATTCTTAGCTCCTAAAATTCCCATTAAGAGACATGATATAATGTTCTGAAAACCAGCCAGTTTGGAGCACAATTGGCTTTCTGCACAAACTGCCTTAGCTCTGGCAATGCCCATCCCATAGCCAAACAATTCAGTTCAATTCAACATTTTCTTGAGATTAGTAGCTGTACAAACCTGTCTACAGGAGGCAGATTCACTAAACCACATTTGAAGTCAGATGATTACTTCTGAAGGATTTTTGTTAATATCTTGGACAACCCTAAAGAAACTAGATTGCATTTGTGATGTCTTCCAGAAGTTCTTAGTTTCCTCTGTTAGTGCCAGGTGGTGTTATGTGTTAGGTTGCAAGAAAAATGTTTTATGATTCAAGGCAGGAAAATCGATCGTTCTGATCGCTGACTTTGGCATCAAGATTCAAAATTTGGGGATGTGCTTAACCTGCTATCTTACTTAGTTCTACTCACTAATTATTTATTATTTTGGCAATATAGAATCACAGAATGGTAAGGTTGGAAGGGACCTCAAGGATCATCTAGTTCCAACCCCCTGCCATAGGCAGGGACACCTCCCACTAGTACAG
>VWZE01008020.1:96231-158409 GCA_013396675.1 Eubucco bourcierii
TGTGCTTGGGATTGTGCCTACCCAGATGCAGGACCTTACATATACGAGATCTGTATTATGTTTCTGTCTTTTAGAGCCAGCAAATTAATCTAAACTTTGGATTGACACTGTTAGGCAACTGCAGTCATCACAGCTTCACCTCAGCTAATATGTGTTTTTTGATGTGTCTGACTAATCTGCATGAATCTGTCATCTAGTAAAATTGTCATTGAAATGAACAAATGAAATTGCATTCTCTGAAGCTCAAGTAGCTGCAGCTTCTGTTGTTTGGTGATATTCTCTCAGTGAAGCTATCAGTGACCAGAACATCAGAGCTTTATGCTATATTTCTCCTTGCTGGCTTGAGTGAAACATGATGGTAATACTATTTTCACTTCTGCACTTGCTTACATGTATGTATCAGTTTCCCTATCAAGGCCATTCAGAAATAACATGAAATCTTAGCTGGCATTAGGTGATGTTTGCAGAAAGCCATTTTCCATTGTGAGGCTGTGAACACTGCCACTGAATCTGTCTCAGAGTTAGATTTGGGATGTACACAACAGTGCTTTGTACTAACATGCTTCTTACAAAACTACGTTCTGGAAGATAAGTAAAACTTCATTTCATTTTGAAAGAAAAATGAGCAGAGTTAGGGATTGTCAGTGTCTTTAAATTACAGAACTCTTCAAAGAAAATGATGGCAAAGCTGATTCAGAGTGACAGAGGAAATGTATAATGCCTGTTGAAACATTTTTAAGGACAAAGACTGAATTGTAGTTTAGATTTCGATACCATCTCTATCATGATGATATGATTTCTGCTGCTGCCCTAATGAAGTCAGCAAATAGTTCTCAGCTGCCTCTGAGCATCACAGCAAACCCTGAAATATGTGTTTGATAGTGACCATTTTTCAAGGTCTTGATGATGGATCTTTTTTGAACCATTGCTTGGCAACTTCCATTCTTTCTTTTAATAAAGTTAATTCCTTCAAGAAATGCTAATGGATTTGTCCATCTTAATTCATACAGGGTATAAATAGTTTCTTTGTCAGCTGAGACTGCTTTATTTCCTGGAAAAAAAAAAAAAAGGTTCTAAAGCATGAAACCTTAATGAAATAAATAGATTTTTCATTATAAAACACTTAAAATCTCAATGCCTACTGCTATTTGTGGTCAATCATCAGATGGCTAACAACTGTTTGGGGGTTTATATTCACTCTTCCATTTCCTGATAAAATACCAGTTGTTCCTGAGTGTCTTAGATTTATTCCCTGCAGCCCATTAGTAACTTCATTTGTATTTCTTTATGAAGATTTTCCTAATTAAGGTGAACATTTTTCTCTATTACGCAGATGGAACTCAATAGAAGTCCATTTTTATTAGCAACCCAGTAAATGCTGTACAAAGCACCAGCACTTTTGTTAAGAAACACATCTCCTGCTACATTATACTAATTACACTTAGCAATTTACTTAGTAAAGTGACACTTGATTAAAAAAATATCAATATTGGTTAATATTTTGTGATGAAACCGTAGCTGCATATAGATTAGTATGGGCTCTGAGAGTTATTGATTCTGTAGTGGCTGCTGACTTTAGCCATGGAGTTATATCTTTTTACCTTATGATTTAAGTCAAGAAGTACATAATCAGGACCTACTTTATCTTTGTGAATTTCCACATGTGCTTTGAATTCATCCAACATCTATTGCTTTCGATTTATCACATCTTTAAGTGCTCGTGAATCTGTTTTCTCTTCCTGACAAACAGTATGTTAAATCTTTATGCAGCGTTCTGTATTTTCCTAATTACATGCACGCCTTTTCCATCCTGTGCTTTAAATATTCTGCAATTTTTATGGTTGTAGAAATATTGCTGATATCTCTCATGAGCAACTGTGGTGGTTTGGCCCTGGCAAGGAACCAAATGCCCTGCTCTATCGCTCCCTTTCTTAGGTGGACAGGGAAGAGG
Organism: Eubucco bourcierii; assembly: GCA_013396675.1. Taxonomy (NCBI): domain Eukaryota; kingdom Metazoa; phylum Chordata; class Aves; order Piciformes; family Ramphastidae; genus Eubucco; species Eubucco bourcierii. The sequence goes on from VWZE01008020.1 coordinate 98,183, forward strand.
GAAAAAGGCCCATGAGCCAAGATAGAAGCAATTTAATAGGATAAAAAGCAAAAACAGAGGCAGCACAAGAGTAACTAAAGATGTTATTCTCTACTTCCCATCAGCAAATGGTGTTCAATCACTTCCTAAGAAGCAGGGCTTCAACACGCATAGCAATTGCTCCAGAGGACAGCAACCCTCAGATTGCAGCTATAGATGAGAACCTGCTTCAGCTTTCCTCACATCCCTTGACCCTTTTGGAAGGATGATGACCCTCAGTAATTCATATTCTAGCAGTCCTCATAGCGCTGTGGATCACAGTGGTTCCATTTTTGCTGGGGATGATGAAGATATTTTGTGGTTGCAAAGGCAACCACAAAAGGGAAAAATTAGCAGGGGCAGAGACTTTGAAAGAAGTCTTTCATGTTCATAGAAGCATCGCTGGATCATTTTCTGGAGTTCAAAGTTTTTGGGTTTCTTCAGATCACAGAGCCTAAAATAGAACTTTATTTTCCTGAAGGAGATAAAAGTTCTAAAGGAACAGGACTATTTTTGTCTCTTTTTAATTTTTTTTTTTTTATAATCAAGAAATTTTTTTAACTCAACCTTGCTACCAGCTGTCTTTAAAAACAGAGTGATTACTATTGAAGTCTGTATTTATCACCAGCTGCCACATATCTATGCCTTCCTAAGATATATTAAATAGATTAAAAAAATACATGCAGTGTTGCTATTACTTGAGTATGATAACTCGTCAGTTACTGATAACCATGGGTTTTCTAACGTGAGCTCCCTAAAGTGCACTGAGCCATATTTACAGTGTTTAGAAGACAACAACATATTGCAATCAAACCACGTGAGATGCACTGAGAGTTCCTGCTCAAGTGAGGATAGCGATTTTATGAGGTAGGGAATAAAACACTACAGTGATTTGCTGCTTCAGATAAAGAAGAGTTTCTGTACATCTGCCCACTCACCAGCTAGTAAAGTTACTAGAAAATACTTTTCTAAAAAAAAGGTATGAGAACTAATTTCAAATATCTCACTGGATGGTGTCTAGAAAAGATTGTTTTCTCAAATCTTTGGACAAGTAGGCAATACTGCAAAAGGAAGACTGTTTGAAAGTAGAAATAGTTTATCTTGAACCAGTGTTGGAGTATTCAACATAAAATGTAGAAAGATTAGTAAACAAATACTGCACTGAATATATAATTGGTGAGAAATCAAGTCTGTTTGAGGCCTCACACGCGTAAGTGGGAGGAAAACTGGGGAAAAGGTGTGAAATTCTATGTCTCACTAATTTAATTTAGAACTCAATGTTAATCAAGTACTTGCTAATGCACATCTTTAATGTGTATTTTTATCCATATAAAAACCCAGACCTTCTACATTATTTGTTTGTTTTCCTGTATCCCATATAAAGTGAAAGAGTGGAAGCTGAGGCAGCTTCCTCAGCGCTACTTTTTCGGTACTTCTTTCCTATGGATGATAAAACCTTGCTAAAAGAGAAAGCATTGGTCTAAATATAATTTTCTGCTGCCTCCTTCATTCATTGTAGCATTTAGAGGAAAATAATGGAATGATTATTTTTTGTAGCTGACTTCACAAGATGGAGAACAAAAGAAAAGAATGGAGCTGCTTATTCTGCTAGAAAGGATTGCATTGGAACTAGATGATACTTGAGGTCCCTTCCAACTTTACCATTCTATGATTCTGAGCTTTGTAGTGGTGTGGTTTTCTTCCAACTCTACTACATGGCAATTGTTAGGTGTTTTTTTAAAGAGAAACATTGCTATCAATTTGTTGGACTGTACTCATGTCTCTTTTAAATGGACTTTAAAATCTGCATTCTTAACAGAGAAAGGCTTGGCATATGTTTTTAGAGTCACAAAGATGATTAAGGGAATGGAGCATCTCTCTTACACAAGGAGAGTCTGAGGGAGCTGGGGCTCTTTAGCTTGGAGAAGAGGAGGCTGAGAGGTGACCTTACCAATGTTTATAAATACATAAAGAGAGAGTGCCAGGAGGATGGAACCAGGCTCTGCTTGTTGCCGCCAAATGACAGGACAAGGGGCAATGGGTGGCAGTTGAGGCATAGGAAGTTTCATTTAAACATAAGGAGGAATGTTTTCCCTGTGAGGGTGACAGAGTACTGGAACAGGCTACCCAGGGGACTTGTGGAGTCTCCCTCTCTGGATATATTCAAAACCCACCTGGACGCATTCCTGTGCAATTTGGTCTAGGTGATCCAGCTCTGGGAGGGGGATTGGACTGGATGAGCTTGGAGGAAACTGAGAGGTGACCTCAGCAATATTTATAAATATATAAAGGGTGAGTGCCAGGCACATGGAGACAGGCTCTGGTGGGTGATGCCCAATGACAGGATAAGGGGGAATGGGTGGAAGCTGAGGCATAGGAAGTTTCATTTAAACATGAGTAAGAATTTTTTTTTCCCTATGAGGGTGACAGAGCACTGGAACAGGCTGCCCAGGGCTCTTGTGGAGTCTCCCTCTCTGGAGATATTCCAAACCTACCTGGATGCATTCCTGTGTGATCTGGTATAGGCGATCCTGTTCTGGCAGGGGGGTTGGACTGGATGAGCTTTTGAGGTCCCTTCCAGCCCCTGACATTCTGTGATTCTGTGATAAAGAATTCAGGTTGCAATTTGAGACCAGTGAAACTGTAGAGATAGATGTGTAGATAGATATGTGCAGACACGGATTCACAGTACATGACTTTGAAAATAACTCAGGATTCATGGCCATGCTTCTCAGAGGACTTGATGTGCTATTGGGATACACTACAACCTGCATTTAGAAAACAATTGCTGACTACATCCTATACAGTTCCTGTGATACTCAAATTCTCTCAGCTTTTAACAGAGGCAGCTTTGCATTTAAAGAGTAACATGCACAAGAGCAGCATGTACAATTTTTCTCAGGCATTCACATCTTCAGCAGGTTTTGGAAACTACAACAGTTTGGAGAAATGTAACTGCAGCTGTGGGGATTTATTGTGTATCTTGAGGAGTGTCTGCAAACACTCTGTCTGACGTCTTGGATATTGATCAGCAAGTAGCTTACATTGGCTGTGAAAGGGGGTACTTTTTTTACACAGACAGTTGTAAACAATTGTTGTTTGTAGTAGAATTCAGTACAGCTGGAACCACATACCAGAGACACCACTCACCTCAGAACCTAAACAACCTGTCCAGTAACCTGTCCAGTACATTGGTATTCAGGAAAAACGCAACTGTGGTGGAAGAAAAAGTTTCTAAATGCTAATACGTGTTCTTTGCAAATTTGCTGATGTTATTCTGTCCTGATCTTTGGGGGTTTCTTTTTCTTCAGTAGTATTTTTAAGTCAGTCACCCCAGCAAGGATATCCTCTGTGCTGTAGTTGTACTAGTTACAGAAAAGAGACATAAATCCTCTAATAACATTCTCTACTTGGCTCATTAAAACTTTCAGAGCACAGGATTTATCATAGAGTGCTTTGAATTGGAAAGGTCTTTAAAACTCATTTACTTCCATGGGAATGGACACCTACACTACTTGCCAAAAGTAGTTGCTCATCCAGCCTAGACTTGGATGCTTCCAGGGATCAGACATCTGCAGTTTACAAGCCATTGTCCCTTGTCCTATCACTATGTGCTCCTGTAAAAAGGCCCCCTCCAGCTTTCCTCTACTGGAAGGCTGAAATAAGGTCACACCTAGCTTCATAGGAGAGGTGTTTCTGCCCTTTGATCATCTTTGTGGCCCTCTTCTGGACTCACTTCAACAAGTCCATACTGAGGGCACCAGAGCTGAACAGTAGTACTGTAGGAGGAGTGTCACGAGAGTGGACTGAGGTAGAAGATCACTTCCCTTGATGCAGTCACACTTCTCTTGATGCAGCTTAGGGTGTGATTGGCCACCTGGGCTGTGAGCACACATTGCTGGCTCATATTAATTTTTTTTAACCAATGTCTCCAAGTCTTTCTCTGCAGGGCTCCTCTTAATCCACTTGTTGTCTGACCTGTATTTGTGCTTGGGATTGCCCTCTCTATGTGCAGGACCTTGCAACTGTCCTTGTTGAAATTGCAAAACCTGAGTTTTGCACAGGTCCTTTTGGATGGCATCCCTTCTGTCCTGTGGGCTGACCACAGCATATAGTTTGGTGTAGTCAGTAATCCTGCTGAGTATGTAATCCATGTCACCAAGAAAAATGGTAAGCAGCACTGGCCCCAGTACCGACACCCAAGAAACACCGCTCATTACTGATCTCCACTTGGACATCAAGCTGTTAACTAAAACTCTTTGAGTGCAACCATCCAGTCAGTTCCTTACCCACCAAGTATTCTATTTGCGCATCTGCATAACTCTCCAACCTAGGGACAGAAGTGTGGCCAGCAGGGCAAGGGAGGGGATTCTGCCCCTTTACTCTCATCAGACCCTATCTGGAGTACTGTGTGCAGTTCTGGAGTCCCCAGCACAGGGAGGACATTGAAGTGTTGGAGCGGGTCCAGAGGAGGCCACAAAGATGATCAGAGGGCTGGAGCAGCTCTGCTGTGAGGACAGACTGAGAAAATTGGGGCTCTTCATCCTGGGAAAGAGAAGGCTTCAAGGAGGCCTTCCAGTATCTGAAGGGGGCCTGCAGGAAGGGTGGGGAGTGACCATTTACAAGGTATTGCAATGGCAGGACAAGGAGCAGTGAGTTTAAACTGGCAGAGGGAAGATTTAGACTGGATGTTAGGAGGAAGTTGTTTGCAGTGAGGGTGGTGAGGCACTGGAACAGGTTGCCCAGGGAGGTTGTGGCTGCTCCCTCCCTGGAGGTGTTCAAGGCCAGGTTGGACAAGGCCTTGAGTGACCTGTACTAGTGGGAGGTGTCCCTGCCTGTGGCAGGGGGTTGGAACTAGATGATCCTTGAGGTCCCTTCCAACCTTACCATTCTGTGATTCTATGTGTCTCCAATCTAGGGACAGTGTCAAATGCTTTGCATAAGTCCAGGTACATAGTGTCAGTTGCTCTTCCCTTATCCACCAACACTGTAACCCCATCACAGAAGGCCACCAAATATGTCAGGCACAATTTCCCTTGGTGAAACCACGATCACCCCCTTGTTTTATGCAAAACTTTAAAAACTGCTGCAGATGATGCCACTAGTGTAGAATAAGACAGAGAAAGGAAAGAAAGCAGTAGCAGATGAAATCCAAAGAAACAAACAGCATGCTTTTATCTTAACAATAAAAACAAAGATAAATGTCAGAAATATGTGCTCTGTGTTCAGTTTGCTCTCCATATGTTGTTTTAGAGTTTTCCTTGAAGTACATTCATTAGCAATGCTAGTGCTCTTGTCTCCAAAGAGCATCCCAAACATTTTCCATAAGAGTATTTCTGAAAATATTGTAGATATCACTTAAGCCTCAAAATGTCTTTGCGAGGCAAGGAATATTTATCTGCTTTTTACAACCTGACTTCCCTGAGAAAAGAACACTGGGGGGAAACAGGAGCTATTGCTGTGCAGAAATTTATGCCCATAGGGCTTTTTGAATGTTATATGCTTACCGTGAAGACATTTCAATCTCTTACAGTGCTAATTTTGGTTTGGAATGGTTTGAAAGTCAAAACAGAAACAATTTCTACTGCTCTACAACCTCTCTTCAGTCAAACATGATAATGTCCCAGCACTTCCTTTTACATGAAATTAGCAGAAGTCTCTTGACGTTTTACAATCAATCAACATATTAGGGGGAGAAAATAATCTGAAGAATATTTGCAAAGCAGTGCTCCCCTAGGAGAATTTTACCTTCATTTTTTTCCAAGTATAATTTGTTTTCCTACCCTGTGTCCATCCATCTTAGCATTGTTCCCACACCGTCCACATTAAGAAATGTGACTGTCATTTGTCATGTAGCTTTTTCTTTTATCGAGGCACAATTGTGTCTTTGCTACAGATAGTGGTTGTGATTTTTTTTTTTTTTCTGTCATACTCTGTGTTGCTCTGATTTTATATTAGTGATACTGTTGAAATATGTTTTGTATTTACAATAGAAGAAAGCAGTGGTCCTTAATTCCTCCAGGCTTATTTCATGGTCTTAAATTACCTTTACCTCTTCTTCCACGAAAGTAGAATGTTCCACAGCATTGGATTTCAACTCCGCTGTATAGATTCTACTGGGGACTTCTCAGCTGCAGTGGTATCCCAGAGCCTTCTCACTCCTAGAGGTATTTTGGATCTCAGTCACCGTGTGCCTTGTGGGTATGAAACTTCATTTAGCTTTATATAGGATGTCCTCAGGATATCCTCAAGCTTTATGTACTGCTTTGACCTGTCTAAAAACTGGTGGCTTCCTGCCAAGCTACACTGCTTTGCTTGGTAAGGAAAAAGGCAATGGATGAGTACCTAGGGCCAGTTCATTGCTTATCTGTGGAAAATAGAGTATTTCAGGGAATATTTCTGGATATGATTTAGAATGGTGCTTGGGGGTGGTATATTGAGAGGAGGCTTATTCCTCTTTCACAGCTGACCTTTTAATTCTGGATCACTTAATTGTTTTCTTCAATCTTTAAAAATCATCATCACTGGGGTTCTTTTATGTGTTTGTCCAGTTTCAGGATAGCAGTGTCAAGAGCAGCTTCATAGGTTTTCTTTAAACAACTTCTTTCTGTGTACCAGGACAGAGACTAGCATATAATCTAAATATTTTCTTCATCATTACTCTGCGTTTTTCCCTGAGGCTATCATATCAATTTCAAAACCATGGTCATCATTATACTAAAATGGTGTCATTAATACATTGGTCTCTGTGGGTGGATTATAACAGGAAGTTTCAAAATAATTGCCCACTAATGTGAGAGGTGGAAGTATATATAATATTATGTTGCTTGTGATTTAACCATTAAAATAGCAATTATGTGATAATGAAAAGACTCATTATGCTTTAGTTTATCTTTACATAATGTTAATAGCTAATGAAAACACAGAAGATTATATCTAATTACATTTTACAATACAATAGTATTGCCCTTCCTGCAAAGAGCACATTTTGTGCAGAACTGTAGATCTGCATGCTTCAGTAAAGTTTGTGTGCACTCTCTATGTGCTTAGAATATGACTGTTACAAGTTCTGTTTTATCAAATTGGTCTCCACCAAAAAAACATTTTTGAAGTGAAGTTATCAGAGGTAGTAAAATCTTGCAATGTGACTGCATTGAATAAAATACTGAAAATAATTTTTGGTCCCACATGGTGTGGGCTGGATGCTGAGTAAGTCAGCAGAATACTCTCTGTCATTGAGCAAATGAAGAATGTTAGATGTAGTGTTACCTGCCTGCCTCCTCCAAGAATTCACCCAGACTAGGTTCAGCCAGCTGGAAGTTAAAGAATGAAACTTTATATTCACAACTTAGCACAATTTACAAGCAGATATTTACGATATATTACATATATTTACTGTTATATGCAAGTTAAAAGTAATACAGAAACATGATACCCCTCCCAGCAGCCAGAGTGCCCAGGAAGGGTTCCCAACTACCCTTCCACTCTCTTTCCACTCCCTGCCACCCTCTCCCTTATCTCAGGATCGCTCTCTTATGTCCAAGGTGAGTTGGAGGAGGTTGGCAAGGATTAAGAAGGAAATGATTAGTTGGGTTATGTGCAGGGTCAGGCAGAAGCAGTGTTGAAGAACATTGAACTGTTGGAGCGGATCCAGAAGAGGGCCATGAAGATGATCAGAGGGCTGCAGCAGCTCTCCTATGAGGACAGGCTGAGAGAGTTGAGGCTCTTCAGCCTGCAGAAGAGAAGGTTTCGAGGAGACCTGAAAGTAGCCTTCCAGTATCTGAAGGGGGCCTACAGGAAGGCTGGGGAGAGATTATTTACAAGGTCATGCATTGCCAGGACAAGGGGCAATGGGTTTAAACTGGCAGAGGGGAGATTTAAACTGGATGTTAGGAGGAAGTTCTTTCCAGTGAGGGTGGTGAGACACTGGCACAGGTTGCCCAAGAAGGTTGTGGGTGCTCCCTACCTGGAGGTGTTTAAGGCCGGCTTGGATGAGGCCTTGAGTAACCTGTACTAGTGGGAAGTGTCCCTGCCTATGGCAGGGGGTTGGAACTAGATGATCCTTGAGGTCCCTTCCGACCTTACCATTCTATGATAATATGTCAGAAGCCAGTGAGAGACACCAACTGCCTTATCTGTGTTTGTGTCCTTGTTTTTCTATGTCTCATCAAACCTATGAGCGAATTAGACATCACCATTGTTTTCTTTTCACAGCCTATAACCTAATCTTTCTCATTAAAATATTTCAATTAGCCTCAAACCATTACACATGCATTATCATTTGTGGTGATTTTGGTTTAGTATTGCCTTCAACTGAGTAGTATTGTCAGGGACACGAAGAAATTCCTTTTCTGTTGTATCTGGAGGTAGAATATGCAAGAACAAAAGAAAAAAAAAACAATACTTTGACACAGATAGAGAAATCTTTCTTTTAGTATTTTGGGCTATGGAGCTCAAAGATGAAAGTGGTTGATTTTGGTGTTTGTGAATCCAGATAAGATTACAGTCACTGATTTTTAAAGACACAGTAAGATTGTCTTTCAGTTTTCCAGCATTTGCATCTTTTCTAAATGTAATGTCACAACTGAGCGTTACCTTTAAATGCCAAGTGAGAAGTGAAAATTCTATCATCTAATCCATTTCACTCTAAAATAGCATTAAGAGATATGAATTAAGCAGTTATGAGCTAGGCATTAAAAGTATAATTGAATTGATTTTTCTAAATATTGTACCAAATGATGTCAATAGAAAACATCTTTCAGGTACAAATGGCTTGATTCCTTTATTCAATGAATGGTTTTTTCCTTCTGATATTCTTGCACTGCTCAGGGGGTGCTCTAGACCTGACTGGGATGTAAAGATGGTCATAAAAGGAGTGAGGAGATACAGCTGGCAGCCTCACTGCTGCCAGAAGTCTATGGCAACCTCACCTCCCTACCTCCCTGCCTGACAACCTAAAGAGGTAGAAGCCTTTCCCATCAAGATTAGGGGATTGAGGACTTCCACCTCTCTACCATGTATTCTGCTGCTCTTGTCTGTAGCTGATAAAAAGGTGAAGGTGTCTACAGACTGCCAGGGTGGAAGTGATACAGGTGAGAGAGTAAGACTGGAGGCCTGCTGAGTTATTAGGCACATCCACCTACAGGATTGTTTCCTTGGAAGTGACAGTTCTTGTGTCTTTGCAAAGGCAGACTTTACTTTTCTGTTCCAGTGAGTTAAACAGAAGGTTGTATTTGTGAGCCACAAGGTACATGGTTGTATGGTGGTGTTCAGAGCCTGAATACTGTCTGAGTCTTTGAATGCCAGCAGAGCTCAGCCCATACTAAGGCACAAATTGTCTGTAAGACTTGAGGCATGGCCCCAAGTAATTCCTGAAGCATTGCGACTTCTGTGCCTTTTCCTTACTCCCATCTAGGGCTGTTCCATTTGGTTTAGATAACTCAGACCACAGACTGTAACGTGACTGTACTTCAGTCACAAACTGTTCCTTGCTCATGTTTCTCCTTAATGGGATGCTTGTTTCCATTTGGTGTTTCTTGCTTTCCTTCAAGTATTTCCCCCCCTTCTTTATTATTTCTTTACAGCTATTTCCACTTTTTTTAAACCTCTTTGGTTTTCTGCCTCATTTTTTTGTAGCTATGTAATCTATATTGCTTTCTTCTTTCAACCTTTCTGCCTTTTATCATGAAATGTATTTCCTCAAACTCACTGCCTGGTTTTGCCACAATGTCTTTCAAAACAGCTCACAGACCTGCAAGCTGATGCAGAACAGCTCTCCTCTCTGCACCCTTGCCCTTGTCCTTGGTCTTTCACTTGAGTCCTGGAGCAGAACACCTGAAAGTCTGATCTGAAATTGCAGATCCCAACTCAGTACATCCAGTGCTTAAACAAAACCAAAATATCGCAGCGGGATGTAGAAGCTGTGCATGATTATTTATTGATGATTGTTGGTTACAGGAATTAAAACAGCAGGGAGCTCAGATTTTGATCAGAAACCAAGTAATTTTTCTGTACACTTTTTATTGTAAAATGTGAACATAACATAAACCCATTGTGTTCATACTGTTAAATTAAGCTCTGGCCTGACCTGGTGTATGAGCAAGGCGTGTTCCCTGTTACTCAAGTATCTAGCTCTGTATATGCAAGCACTGATAAAGGCTTGGAGCTGTTATACAGCTGTATAAGCTATTACAAACCTTCATGTCAGCATTCAAGTGCATGAAACATCCAGTGCCCTGTGATTTCAGCGTTAAAATCAGAGGGATCTGATATGCAACTCCCTAACTGGAGCTAGGACAGACTTTCAGTGAGATTCTAGCACAGCAGACTCACTTCCTGTGCTGCATAATGTTAGCATGAGCAGAGTCCATGGGGTTTGTTTTAGCTTTTTCTAAGTACTTTTCCATTATGACAGCACAAGATAGCCAGACTGGCGGTGACTTTTAGGTCTTTTTGTTCTACAGATATAAATTATTTGGTTTTTTTGGCTTGGTAACATCACCAACTGCTGAGGGAATTGATGTTTAATAGGTTTCTAAATAAGTAAAACTAAAGTATAAATAAATAATGCGTGGTTTATTAGTCCAGGTGTTTTCAGCATTGATGAAAGTGGTTTGATGACAGCCACCAGCTCTAGCAGTGGAAAAATCCTTGATTTCTCAGTGATTATTATCATTATAATAAACCATAATTGAAAGATTACAAAATTGATTCTTTTAAAAATTAATGTTGCATGAGTGAGTAGACTCTGTGGCATTCAGATTTTTTTCAGTGTTACTTGGAAGGAAATTGGCTTGTTTTGTTTCCTGGCAGAAAACTGCTGATTTTCAAACAACCGCATTGGAGAAAGCAGTCCCAGAGGGTCACAGGAGACAACAGACCTATGTCATTATGCTTTACCCTCTCCTGATGGGTTCAGAGAAGAGCCAGACAGAAAAGAAAGTTACATTCATTATTGAGAAAGCCTTAGGAAAATCTGTTTGGCCAAGCAATTTTACACAAAACGAGAGCAGGAAATGTTTGACTGCGAAGAACATAAACTATATCTATCAATAGACAATTTTCCGGATCAATTTGTCTTAAGTTATTGTTAAGAACAGTGTCTAAATTTGTGTTGCTTTACAACTTCAAAGGGCTGTGAAAGCATTAACTAGTTAAATGGATGGAAGTGTTTTTTTAATAAATAAAAAGACAAAAGTCACTTGTGAGACAGTTTGAAGTGCAAGGTATTGAAAACAGCAGGAAACCTGAGAACCTGGCATAGCAATCATACAGTACCATCCGCCCCAATCAGGAAAGTGGAAACCACAAATTTATCTTTGATGATTTCCTGTAAATATGCCCTTTGAGGACAGATTGCCCTGCCCAGTCTTGCGGAAAAAGCTTGGAGTTACATCTCTTCTCACCACAACATATGGATCTCAGCAAGCCCTGCTTCTCTGTTTCCGTAAGTTGTTCCTCAGGTGGAAAAGTATGAGTTTTCTTCAGTAAAGTGTGCATAGTTTTCCAGATCTTCTGCTGTCCTAGTGGAAGTGATTTAATCTATGTTTTCCTTCATTCAGAATACCATGTCTTGCTTTTCCCTAGACTGCAGCAGCAGAAATAGCTTTGCTCTTCCTAAGTGTATAGCAGCATGTGCTAAGGGCTGGGAAAAGTACTTTTGGGTCTCTTTCTGAGCACCCCCAGCCACACACTCTACACCTCTGCTTTGTAGTGTTTGCAGGATGGCTGTTCTGTTTTAGGAGTTGCTAGTGTAGACTAGGGTGTCTAGTCTTTCTTCCTTGTTACCTCTTAGCAACATTTTGTCTCTTCTGGTGTGATATTGGGTCTGAAGGTCTGGGATTTAGGCATCAGTGCTGCATCTTGGTAGCTTGGCATTTTTGGTCAGTGCCACATCTTACATTTATGAGACACAAACAACAAAGAAACTCAAGAAATTGAGGGTAGTTGAGGCTTATTCCTTTCCCACAAAGAAATTGCAAAGAGCCCATGCTATTCCACTGTAAAGCTAATGTTTATGCACCATTTCACATTGTCCAGATAGTTTGCAGTCTCTGAAGAAGTTTTCTGTGCTTGAATTTACAGTAGACATATAATCTACCACGTTTCATATGTATGCTTTTGTTTGATAGTAACCTCCTATTGGCCTGATTTATTAAATAGAGGGATGGTTCCCAAGCCCATCTTCCTTCCTAAGATTGAAGTCAGTATTCTTCCTGCAGTTAAATTTCATTAATAATATTTAGCATTTCATAATACATATCATCCCACAGACTTTAAAGCACTGCAGGATATTAAATCAGTTTTAATTTCCCCATTTTCCTGATTGTAAAACTCATGCAGGGAGTAATTCATCAAATTGTGCGCAGGTATCATCCTGCAAGTCTGTAGACAGAGCTAAGAGGATCTTCTTCAGTCAGGGTTTGCAAATGGGCCTGATGTACTTCCCTGACTTTCAGAAAGCACAAGAGTGTATTCCTGGCTATGTAAGTTCATGCTAACCTGGGAGGGAGTTCTGGATGGCCAAGTGGTGATCATATTAAGTGGAATTTTATAAGCAGGCAGAAACAAAACTTTCTAAATAATTGACCAGAAATTGAACATGTCTGAGAATTCTACATAACTGGACCCAGCTCCTGCATCTTGACCTCTGTGCCAAGATCACATTTTGCAGGAGAGAGGGGCGATCGTAAGATTTGGGGAAGAATCTTAGAAGGCACTGGAGCAGTTGCATCCCTGCCACTTTGCAACGGGCAGCACTGCCCATCAAAGAAAATTACTAAATAGCTCTGCTACATTGTTCTTCATCTGCATTAGAAATGGCTCTAAGCAATAACAGAATTACAGAGAAAGAAAAAAAAAGTGCCAGCACTTCACCATTCATTTGTGTGACTTTATGTATAGAGGTACCTATTTGAAACAGCATTTACTTTTCCTGAGCTCATCATGAAACCCAGTCTGAATGAAAAGTATTTAAGGTACTGATGACTCCGATTAATTCTCTTAGAACAACATGACTGGAACCAGATATACCATTTTCTCTTTTCATTAGCCATTTTTGGGCTGCTAGAAGTGATCTCATAGCACGAGAGGAATTAAATTAACTGAACAGAACATGATGAAAATATCTCACAATATGCTGCTATTCTTTTTATCCAACATGGCAAACCATGAGCTGGGAATGCCTTTGCAGTGGCATCCAGAGAGTGTTAACAGAACCTGATGCAAACTTTCGTGTCAGTAAAGGTGGAAAAGGCCACGCTTGCTGTGTGCTGCAGATTTCCCTTCACCTGCACAGTGGATTGAGCAGTGTTGTAGCTTTCTCAGCCAACCATTACCACCTTCTTCCTCTCCCCACTACCACCAAATCCCTGTAAATCTCAGCCAGGTTTTCAAAACACACATCCCCGACAAAGTCAGGAGGTCAGACCCTGGATTGCACTTCTATTCCCAGGCAAGATTGTTACATAGGATGCTGCATCAGGAGCTGTTTTCTTTCTTGAAAGTGAGGAAGGTATTTCAAAATCTGAGATCTGGCAGCTAAGTTTTGCTTTATTTTATTGGTTTGGTTTTTTGTTTTTTTTTTTTTTTCATTCCTGTTTATATTGTACTATTATGGGACATTTTTTCTTAGCTGAAGTAGGAGAGATTTTTCTGCTAGCATTTGTCAAAAATCTCTTGTGCTGTTTTTCCTACATGATTATGTAGTTCTGAGTGATTGCTGCTGTTGCAGTTATCTTAGTGTTATAAAATGCTAGCAGTAGTAAATAAAAGATGGATATGCCCAGAATATACTGAAGATTGAGGTTTTACAGTGCATCCTGTCCATGTCTAAAAGTAATATACTCCATTATCACAGCAAAACAAAACATTTAAATATCTAGATGCTATATTTTAGGTAGAAAACATTGTTTCTAACGCCTTGGTCTCTCTGCCTGTTCATTCGTTTTCAGGGTATCATGAAGTGCACTTTTAGAGGCAGGATAATTTTGTGATATGAATATTCCCTGCTTTCTGCAACTACAGACAGTAATGCAGTTGACCAGCTAGTAATAATGACTGCTCCTGTGAACTGGAGTTAGATTCCTGATCCTCTTTTGTAGTGGAAGGGGTAATTAATTACTGCGAGATGATATTTTAAAAATGTTAATAGAATTTATTAATATTAAATATTCAGAACTCACAGCACCCTGATCACTAAAATAATAATAGTAACAGGTTCTTGCATCATTATGGAAACTATATACAGGTTATAATAGGATCTAAGAATAACTATTAAATATATGTATTAATTGAACTCAACTAAACTGGCAGAGAAAGCTTTGCGGTCAGTGTACCGCTTGCGGTCAATACGCCGCTTGCTCACTAGGTGGACCCAAGGAGCAACTTTCTGCTTATGGCAGAAGGCAATTAATGATTATTAGAGGCTTTTGATATTTACTCACAAAAATATCATCTGGCAGTACCCAAAGCTCGTGGCGGGGTTGCTGTCGATGGCTGTTAGAGGCTTTAGAGTATCCCCAGGCTTCTGGGCACTGGGGAAAGGAGCCAGACGATCTCTGACCTGTTCCTGGCTTTCTGGATGATTTGTGTTCCCTCCACGGCTTCCCCCTGGGCAGAAGGCTTTCAGGTGCAGGCAGATGCCTTGCGGTGTGCAGTCTGGGCACGGTGTCACGCCGGCTGTGCAGGCCGAACGCGTGACAGGTATCAGAGCCTCAGCACAGGATCAGTGAGGCAGCAGGCAGGGATGCAATAGCAGACACACCTTGGAATGGCAAAGTGCACGCACTGCTCCCTGCTGGTCTCCTTTTATCCAGTACAGCCCAAGACTAATGGACCTTTGGCCACAGGAGAGCAAATCAGATGGCAGTTATCCAAGATTTGACCACACTGGGTGAAGCCATAGGCTTACTTTACCCTTTTTTGGGCAGAACACAGCCTTGCACAAGGCAACCGTGTGCACTTACTGCAGTTGCTGGGCAGGCCACAGACACCAGACTTAGTGGCTCCAGATTCTTTGTCCTTTTTCCCATGGTTGCTCTCTCCAAAACAGGAGGCAGAGCAGAAAAACAGGCCTGGGCAAGCCAGCACATGTACAAGCCTAATTTGGTCTGCTTAGGCCTACCACGACAGCTTTGCAAATTGTATCCTTATTTGGAAAATCTTAGCTTCTGCATAAATAGCTTTAGTAACTTGAGCACCCACAAAACTGATAGAACAATGTCATACACCAGAACCTGGTAAAACCTTTCCAGTTTTGTGAGTTTGTATGAGACCTTCTACACTGTAAAGCTGCTATCCCAGGTTGTGGCTTTTCTCCTAAGCAAAGATTGCTGGTCCAACTAGTATCAGCTGGGATTCTACTATGTACGTGAAGCGCTGTCATGGACTATGAGGTTACAGCAGTTTATTTAATTCAGTCTCTGGGATAAAAAAAAAAAAAAAAAAAAAAAAAGGTTATAATGAATCAAGGTAGAGGTTTATTGTTTAGTAATATATTTTTTACATTAAGAAATCTGAAGTACCAATGTGTACAGTTCAGTCATTGATTTTGAACTAAGACTCCAAAGAGTAGCTCAGCATCTGATATGCAAAACCAATGAACTGAAAGGAGTGGGTAGGAAAATAATGTGATACAGGGAATCTCAATTGAAAATCCACTGCTTCAAGTCCAAGTTATAAAGTGCATGCTTTTCTGATGAGGACCAAACCTATTGGCTTCAAATTAAAGGCCCACGCAGTATTTCTATCTGCTGTGTCTAACATGCCGTAATTGATTCTTCTGATTCCTTAAGGAACCCTCTCTATTTGAAGTCCAGTTGAACTGCAAATTACCTTACAGTGTTACAGTTTAAGAAGTTGTATCAGCCTGAGCAGCTTCAAGTGGGCAGCAGATGAATGCAGTTTAGACCCTTGTCACTGCGTTCATGTCCTTTGGCTACTGAGTAGTCTGATCAACAGCCTTTTGCACCTCATACTTCATAGATGCCTTCATTTTGTACATTCCTGTGCATGTCAGCAGAACAGGAGAATTCAAACTGATGTGGCTTGGTTTCAGGTTGTCTTATAAGTTGGGTTTTCTTTTCTGCTTTCTTGTCTGATTCATTAAAAAATCACCTTTTATTGCCTATGTGATATGAAGACTGATGCAGCAGCCCAATGTTCATCACTCTTTGAATACATTTTCAGGAAAAAGTTAGAATTCTGCTAGACTGTTACCTCATAATTAGAGGAAAAACGCCTTTATAAGCCTCTATGTGGAACATTATGTGAAGATGACTTGTATCTCATAGTGTGAGCCACACTGTTATGGATTATAGAAGTAATGATTTTACAGGATCAGTTTTTAGCATTATTAGTGGCCATAAGTCATCAGTTTACAAAATGGTCTGACTGCAACAAACAAACTCTGTGTATATGTATTTGTAATGAATGTCTTGATAGTTTCAAATATCACCTCAGTAAAACATCTTCCACTCAAGGGAGACATTTGGGCAGGAATATCTCAGTGCCATCCTTGCCATTCCCATTACCATCACTACATACTCAGAGCAATATATGTTTTAAAAATTGATTGAGTGTGTATTTACAACATAGATCCTGAGACATGTTTTTTTAATGGTGAGAAATTCCCAATGATGCTTTCTGTGATCTGCAGCATTGATTTTGATTTTTTTTTTTATTTTAGTGCTACAGAATACAGTCATAAAACTTTTAGACCCTTAATGTCAGAGAGTGCAGATTCTTGACAGAGAATGCTGATGTTAGAGATGTAAGAGATAGCTGCTGCAGGCAAGAGATCCCAAACCAGTGACAACCAAAGGCTTGCGTTAAACATTGTTAGCTGACTGAATTTGTGTTCTTGACATATTAAATATATAATATGGAGAGATTTCAATGGGAAAAAAAAGAGTTTAGAAATGGCTGAAATTTCTTTCTTCTAGTTCTGTAGTGGCTAGACTCAGCTGGCATATTCATCTGGCATATTCGAGTCAACAGTTCTGTGGACTTAAATATGTGATCGTGGTTGGCAGTTGACTTTTTCATCCTCTGAAATTCATTCTTCCTATTGGCACAATAACAGCCAGTCTCAGGTCTTCTCAGACCTTAGAGCATTGGTTTGACACAGGCTTTCACTAAATTTGCATTTTCTTTATTAAGAGAAGGAGTGAGGCTAATTATGTCTATTTGGAGGAAGAGAAATATCTTTTCTTTGTAACAAACCGAAGTGTCTGCAGACTGAAGGAGTGTGTGTTTGATTAGCAACTCACATTGTAAGTCTTTAGTGTGGCAGTAGTTTGGTAATTTGGCATCAGGAGCGTGGACAGAGCTTGCTTTCTCTGTTGTACATTATCTCCTGACCTTGTAGTCTTATGCTGTGGGACCTAGTGAGCTGTAGCTGGGTCAGGTTTGTCTCGTAGACTGTTCTGTGACTGTACTTAACACTTGATGTTTTCACCTGTTCTCCCATGAGCTGTAAGAAATGAACCCACTAGAGGGAATGATAGAAGAGAAAGCCTTTGCAAAGCAGTAAGATAGCTTAAGCTGATGCTTGGTTGTATTTACAGTGCCTGTTGAGACTTGTGTCTCTGTACTAACCTTTCATGGCGTCTGTGTCCAGGAGTGAATTAACTTTCCTGTCTGTTGTGAGCAGATTTCAGCTCTGAATGTTGCTGTTCCAAGTGTTTCATGCTGCTCATCAGTGCTAAAACTGTTAACAAGAGTGTGCTCACTGGCCGCCCTGGAAAGCCTCTGGAAAGGCTTTCAGTAAATCCTTGTGACATTCTCCCACAATATAGGGCCATTGCTGGTGTGTAGCAGCCCAGCAGATGGAAGCTCCGCCCTGGTAGTTGGGGGTACTTGAATCTTTAGCACCTTCTCATAGTTTTGGGAGCTTCAGGTGTTGGCACAGTGGTAGGATAGTTGAAAGGAGGGGATCCGGCTCTAGCAGGCTGTCTTTCATTGTTGTAGCTGTCCACAGCTGCTCTACAGCTGATTGAAAAGGCATTTACTCCCCTCCATGTGAATAACCTTGAGGGATCAGAAAGTCAGTGGTACAATGCACATGCAGTGAATACAGGTTGCATGTCAACCAGCTGCCACAAGGATACTGACACTGAGAGAAGCTTCTTGGTCTTGAAAGACTGAGAAAGAGCTGCAGCAACTCAAGAGAATTTAGAGCTGGTGAGATGGGTGCAGAAATTCTAAAAGCTCTGTTTGCTACTCTTTCCAGAGCATTACTGAGCATACATCCCCCCTGGTTTTTGAACTGTTCAGTTCATCTGTGAATGGAACAAATGTTATTTTAATTGTAGTTCCATCTGGTGCCAAGGTGGGGAATGGACATTCTTTCTTACCTTAGAAAACATCATATACTTTCCCTGCCAAACTGCTCTGCTGACTAATAGTTAGAGCCTCAGGCTAACTCTAAATGTAAAGATTTGGAATGTTACTCCATTGGTTTTCCCACAGATGCACGCTTGGCTCCCTAAATCTGGCTGCTGTCTAAAGAAATTAAGACCAACAGTATTTTATTTAAAGCTGTAGTGTACCATATGCACGGCCAGAGATGCTCTGTGTGATACCCAGAAAATTGGGTATCTGTCTGCTTTTTTTGGTTCCCTTTAATCGATAAAAATATGATTTTGCCCTAGTTCAAAGGAAATTGAATTTTCACATAGCAGGGGAAAACAAATGCCCTTCAGCATTGCTATCAGTGAATTGGGGCACCAGATGTCTTTTAAACAGGTCCGGCATATTGTCTCTCTGTCTCCAAGTCACTCTTTTATGCTTCTATTTATTGTAGGCAATTATGCTTTGACCCAAAGACATAATCCTAGTGGAGTTAAAAATCATGTGCCCTCTTTATATAATAAAGCTGAGTCTGATTTTATGGAAAAGAAGTGTAGAGAATGTATCTAATGGGAAATTAGGCAGTGGTATTTGATGACTGTAAAAGTATTTATTTATAACAGCTAATCTTGGTGGAAATGAAGAAATAAGATGAAATAATTAACTTTACTATTTATAAAAAGGTCTTTTTTATCCACTGTGAAATGCAGCCACCTCTAGGATGAAAAGCAATGGCTGCTAAACAGCGCACAGACATTTAAGCATGAAAGGAAAAAGCAAATGTACATTTGACACAGTGGTGAAAATGCAGCGTGGAAGGGAAATGTTCTTGTGGAAATGTTACCCCTTTTTTTATTGAAAACATATTTTTAACTGCCTCTTGTAATTATCCAAACTGGAATCTGTTCGTGTAAGTGGAATGTCTGTGGCCCTGCAAGATGCACTCTGGCATTTTTTGTAACTTCGGTACAGAAAAAAGCTCTTACTTTGCATTAGGAAAGAGCACAGAATCGCTGAGAGACAAAGGGCTTCATTTTCCTCTCACAAATAATAGTTTTATGGTGATTTTACTGGAGTTATTGCAGACTTAGGACAGTGGGAACGAGGGAGGAATCAGAGCCATCACTCCGTCAACACCGGGACAGAAGTAAGAGTGCTACCCGCTGAATTAACAGCCCTTTTCATAAACCCAGGGAATGAAGGAGTAATAAAGAGGTTGTCTGGCTGTTGATGAATTCTCTGACTGTGTGCAGTGGATCCTGGAGTTCCAGTTAAACCTTTATATACCTCAAGAGAGAAAGGGAGCAAATGATACTGTAAAGACTACTTTGCCGAATAAAATAGGAAGATCAGTGGGATTGTTGCACTATTACAAGTGTCAACATAAAATGAGGAGTCAGTTTATAGATGAAAAAAAAACCCCAACATTTTACTGAGTTTATTGAGTGAAGCTTGCAGTTTATAACAGGACACTTATTGAAAGATAAACTGCTGTGCCATCTGTGAAACATGTTCCCAAAAATCCCTCTGCTTTAATTGGGTCACTGAATTTAAATACAATGTATGTTACTTCACATATAAACAAGTACACTCCAATTAATCCATGTTCAACCAGTACTATTTAACTTATGTGCTCACTGGAAGTTAGAAGGAGACTGCATCTTGACTGAAAAGAGGCAGCAGAGTGATTTTAGTATCTTATTATTGTTGATTAAATGTGTAAAACTAACAAACAAAATAATATGCAAGGCATGGTGTGATAGCTGCATCAAGAGCAGCGTGGCCAGCAGGGCAAGGGAGGGGATTCTGCCCCTTTGGTCTCATCAGACCCCATCTGGAATACTGTGTGCAGTTCTGGAGCCCCTAGCACAGGAAGGACATGGAAGTGTTGGAGCGGGTCCAGAGGAGGCCACAAAGATGATCAGAGGGCTGGAGCAGCTCTCTAATGAGGACAGGCTACAAGAGTTGGGGCTCTTCATCCTGGGGAAGAGAAGGCTTCCAGGAGACCTTATAGTAGCCTTCCAGTATCTGAAGGGGGCCTACAGGAAGTCTGGGAAGGGACTGTTTACAAGGTCTTGTAATGACAGAACAAGGGGCAATGGTTTTAAACTGGCAGAGTGGAGTTTTGGACTGGATGTTAGGAGGAAGTTCTTTCCAGTGAGGGTGGTGAGACACTGGCACAAGTTGCCCAGGGAGGTTGTGGCTGCTCCCTCCCTGGAGGTGTTCAAGGCCAGGTTGGAGGAGGCCTTGAGTGACCTGTGCTAGTGGGAGGTGTCCCTGCCTATGGCAGGGGGTTGGAACTAGATGATCCTTGAGGTCCCTTCCAACCTTGATTCTATAGTGGTCACTTTGTGTCATCCGTTTTTATTAAATGCTAGGAGAGAGAGAGGACTTTGAAGATTTGCTTTTCATTATGGTCTGAATTGATTTTCAGCTGCTAAAATGAAATAGGTTTGCATAAGACCAAAACACTTGGAATTTCATTCTGTGCAGAGAAATTAAAATGTTGAGTGATTGTATGAAAGCTGCAAGGTTATGAAACCACAGCTTTCCCTTGCTATTGGATCCTCAGATTAGGTGAAATTCTTACTTATCTCATCTCAAATGCTTTTTAAGTGACTTGCTGTATTAGTATCATATTAAATTCAAGACTCTATAGTAATGAAACAGTACGCTTGAGATTTTAACTGCATATAAAGATATTCAAAGTTATAGGTCATACAACTAATGTAAGTCAACCATCTGGATGTATACATACCAGAAATGTTTATTCCAGTTTATAAAAGCAGTGTAATTGAATACACTGGGCAGATACAACATTAATTACTTATTACAATACAGTCTGATCTGATATCAGTGGCAGATCACTGAAAATTCAGAATCTCTCGACATTTTTCACTCATTTCCATAACAATCAACCACTCAAACCACTCCATTTTGAACCAAATAATGATTCTGGGAAATGATACCATTTTGCAGCAAGCTTTTAACATCCTAGGTTCAATTAGAATGGAAGAATGTATTCTGAAATACTGAGAATTGCCCTTTGAACTAGCATCTGCAATGAACGTGCACAGTTCCCACTGCCATACATTTCCCAGGTAAGCTTAACTAGATCTTGGAAAGCAGAGAAATTTTGAGGGGTCTCAAAGTCATGGCTGTTCGATGCTACAACATTTTGCACCATTTAAATATTGCCAAGTGGTTACTGTAAGAGTTATGGACCTATTATTATAGCTGCATTCTGGAAATAGCTACTTTGACCACACTGCTTTACCCTTTTAGAACTGTTAGAACAATCAGATGGTAGAATTCTCTGCAAGATCCTAATGGGCATTGCGACTGTGGATCTGAATGCCTCAGACAGCAGAGAGCTGTCAGGTAGTGATGCACCATAGAAAATGCATAGGTAAGCTTTTGTGCATGCATAGCTTTTAGCCTGGTTTTGCACTGTTTGCAGCTATCAACTGTTTTAAAGGAAACAATAAATCAACAAAATTGCCCACTTGACAGAATCAAACATTGTTTTGCATCTATATAATCAAATGTTGAGATAAAAGTACAAAATGTGTGCACTCTTGAATGAATGCCCACTGAAATAAGTGCACTTGTGTTTTCTCTTTGGAACAGATTCCTAGACATGTAGAAACAAGCCTCACATTTTTACGCTGGAATGCAGGATTGCAGCTTCAGTCAGCTGTCTTTTATTCAAGTGCAAGTGCTCTGGTTTTCTTACTTTATGAACTTTGGCTCTTTGGTGCTGTGGAGCAATACTGTTGGGAAAAAAAACCAAAACCATCACATGCTGCAAGAAGGTGTCTCTTTGGAAAAGGCACACGTGGTTGTCATCACATGTGCATTGGCACATACTGCAAAGCTTCTCTGAGACCCTCTCTAGATTCTAGGCCAGGAGCAGGAGTTGTTTGAGGTGTCAGTAGGTTTCTTGATGCAGGGGGGATCTCATTGCTGTCTACAACTATCTGAAAGGAGGTTATAGCCAGGTGGGGGTTGGTCTCTTCTCCCAGGCAACCAGTAACAGAATGAGGGGATGCAGTCTCAAGCTGTGCCAGGGCAGGTATAGGCTGGATATTAGGAGGAAGTTATTGGCATTGGAATGGGCTGCCCAGGGAGGTGGTGGAGTCACTGTCCCTGGAGGTGTTCCAGACAAGAATGGATGAGACACTTAGTGCCATGATCTAGTTAATTGGATAAGGCTGGGTGATAGGTTGGACTGGATGATCTTGGAGGGCTCTTCCAGCGTGGTCAATTCTATGATTCTTGATTCTATGTTTCTATCATTCCCAAGTGTTCAAGTCTAGAGTGAAGCCTCCCAAGATGATATTTCAGAAGAATAAACATGGAATTCTAGTGATTTGCGTTTGTCTTTTTGGGCTTCCTGAGTTTATGTTTTTCCGTTGTTCTCTGAAATAATGATGGCTACAAAATCTCTTCTCCTGTCTAGTCAAATGATCACAGAATTCAGAGCTCTAGGAATAGTAGATATTTTTTAAGCTTTCAATAAATTGTAAAATCTTGTAGCCCTGAGGTCTTGCCATTAAAGGAAAAGATGCTAGGGTTGAGTTTCTCTACATTTATATGGATGTTGTAGTGTGCTGTAGAAGATACAAAAACATTCTGGGAAATGGTCTTGCTATGCTTTTTTGTAGACCAGCTCATATTTGATTAACTTTCCTTTTTTCCCCTTTTTTCTCTGGGGAGGTGGGGGGAGGAGGGGAAGAGGTGGGTAGGTCGGTGGTGGTTCTTTGGGTTATGGCTGTAGAGTCATTAGAGTCATGTGAGCTAAAGTTACTGCTGCTTTTTCCCCTGGACTGTCACCAGAGGCAATAAGTGATGCAGACACAGGCCTGTTGAGAGATCCTTGAACTGTGCCAAAGGTTCATCTCCCTGTGCTCTTCAAGCATGACTATGCTAATAAATTTGCATTTCCTCCCTCAAGCTCACATCCCTTTCCTCTTTAGTGTAGCCTCTTGTACACTTTGCTTTACTGGCTTGCAGCCAATGTCATGTCCTGTGAGGCTGAGGAAGGTGTTACAAAGACAATACAGCAAAGCAGAACACTTCTGTGTGAACAGTGCAAACTTCCTCAGAAGAGAATGGGCTTTTAATAGCTCCAACAACACAGTGCCCTCTTCACTCTGCCAGTTACTAGTCATAATGCATTATAGGAGAGACTGATAAATTTGTTAGAGAGCTCAGCCATCAATACATTTCACCAGGCACCAGGAGTAGCTTCTTTCTTTTCATCAGCTCAGCTGTGTTAAACAGTTTTGTACTCAGATGGCAATTTAAAGTGATATTAGACCATTACTTTTGAATTATAACACTGGGGCCTCATGGAAAAGAAACCAAAGCATTAAACCTTCTGAAGGGCAAATGCGTAAGTGTATACAGTCAAAAATACATTACTGCATCCCTTCCTGATGATGAAAGTGACCATAAACAAACATGAAACAGACCATATTATTTTTCACAGACTTTGCCAAGATGTAAAGGCCTGTATAGAAGGTTCTTTAAAAAAATTTTTTTTAAATCCTTTTATTTTCTGGAAATCTTCAGATGCTCACTCTGGGACTATACTGCTGAGACACTGAACTGGCAATGTCACTTTGACATTACTGGGAAACCTTAGGGTAATTTTCCTTTAATACCTACCTTCCAGGAGGAATTGGTCTTTTCTGATGATACTGGAGACCAGCTGAAATTGAAAATCAACCTCAAATACTTTGAAACCAGGGCCAGAGATAGACAGCATCTCAGTAGCTTGCAGTGCTTACATTGTCATTATGACACTTAAATTTCAGCTAAGACAACCTACTGTAATTTTTATGTGTCTTTTTACAGCAAGATACCTATAAAAGGCTGTCTGAAGTTAATATCTTCAGTCTTCACACAGAAACCTAAGATATACCCCAGTTTTTCAACTGGCAGCAGTTTCTGTATTTTAAAAACATGTTGGGTTTGGGGTTTTTTTTTCCCTGTAGTGTCATTCAAAAATAAGATGAAAATGAGGATGATAATTATACAGTGGAACACATTGATTGCCTGTGCCTGATGCTGGGTACTGAGCAGTAATACACTTTTGAACATCCAAGACAGTAATTTGGAGATAACATTTATTGATTGTGTAAAAAGTTCCCAGAAGTCAATCTGAAATGTATCATCCAAGGATGTATTGTTACAAATACAATAGTGAGCTTTGCACTAGATGTGCCGTGAATGTCATCGGGTTTTGAGTGATCCCAATTGCATTATGTATGTATAAAGTCACCTTAGATTTTGCAGAGATATTTTCCCTGGAGGATTGAAAATATGGCAAATAAAACCCTAGTGAACCTAGCCTTTGGTAAGGTGACATGATGGGGAGATCACTGGAGATTTCTTTCCTCTCATGTGTAGCTCTTTCATCTCCAGCTACAGGTTATCTGGCCCAATTCTCTACACAGCTTGGCATCATTCTATCCCAACTGCTCCCTCTCTGGAGTAATATTGCTTTCAAGCCTGTCAGATATTGCTTAGAGAAGAGTGACTACAATTGCGGTGCAAAAAGACAGTGCTCAAATACCAGTTAAGGTCTTGAGGCATTGATCAATGGTGTTGGAGAGTTGCCACTCTAAGCGTGAATTTAGTGTACGTATAATTTGAGATTTTCGATGGGGTGGGGACTGTTCTGCATCAGGCATTGCCTGGAGAAGAGAAGGCTTCAAGGAGACCTTATAGTAGCCTTCCAGTATCTGAAGGGGGCCTACAGGAAGGCTGGGGAGGGATTGTTTACAAGGTCATGCAATGACAGGGCGAGAGGCAATGAGTTTAAACTGGCAGAGGGGAGATTTAGACTGGATGTTAGGAGGAAGTTCTTTCCAGTGAGGGTGGTGAGACACTGGAACAGGTTGCCCAGGGAGGTTGTGGCTGCTCTCTCCCTGGAGGTGTTCAAGGCCAGGTTGGAAGAGGTCTTGAGTGGCCTGTTCTAGTGGGAAGGGTCCCTGCCTATGGCAGGGGATTGGAACTAGATGATCTTTGAGGTCACTTGCAACCTTACCATTCTGTGATTCTATGATTGCCACAGTGGAATTATTGATCAGGAGGTCTTCAGAAAAGTCAGGTCAAGATTTCAGCTCTTTCCTCATTTTCTTCCAGAAATAGACCTGAGGGCTGGAATATAAATTCCCACTTCCCCAACCTCTGTTTTAGCTAGATGCATTCCTATGCTGAAGAATTTCTAGTTTTGAGGATAACTGTGTTTAGTGCAACTCTTTCTTGTTAGACTCTAGATGCACAGCTGAGAGCCAAGTAACAGCATTAATCTCCACAATGAAAATGTATTTTTGGGACATTAGTGCACATCTGGTGAGGATTTTTTAACCTACATTACTGTATGTAACTTTGCAGCTTAATTAATCAATAAGGATTAGTGCAGTTTGTAATCAAGTCCAAGAGTGATTGATGCATGCCATATTAATTGCAGCATTCACACGAAGCATGTCATATACACAGTCATTTTACAGCTGGATTTCACATTGGGTTGCTCATAAGCACTTAATGGCAGGAATATTTTAGACTTGCAATCAGGGAAATTGTATTGCACAATATGCTTTATATGTTGTACACCCTGCTTAGATAATAACTCCTCCACTACTGATGTATCCTCTTGCTCCTCCCTCCCTGTTTGATAGTTGGCAAAGTAGTCCATTTTCGAAGGCTTTTCTTTGCTGTGGAACAAGAGGTATAATTAAATTGTATCCCAGTAGTGAAGGTTTCTAATGATGATGAGCCAAAACTAATTGTATTGATTTGTTTATTACTGGCTTAGGAAGCTCATCAAACAAATGGACTGAAACTATTTCCATATTCTTATCGGTTTGGTAAATGAGAAACAAATAACACTTCCATATGTCTGTTGTGCAGTGTCGTGGCATTAATACTAATTCTGAAGATAGACTCAAGCACAAGGAAGGGAACTTATCCCCAGTACAGTATTTCCACAGCTAAACAATTCCACATTTTTTTTCCACATTTGGATGAGCAAAACCAAGTTATTTTCTTTCTTTTTCATATAAATGTTATTAGTAAGGAAAGTTTTCCACCTGCCAGAACTGAAGAGTAGCAGGTTATGCCCAGAAAACGTAAAAGCTTGGGGTGTAAGAAAGGAGGCTGCTATTATCTGCTTGCCTCCATGCACATTTGTTCCTTGGCCTCTGTAGTAAAGAAATCTGGAAGAATAACGTGAATTAAAAACTTAGATGAATATTCATTTTAACTTTTAAATTAATTTACTTCACACTCTCTCATTAACTCTGCAAACAGTCAAGCAATCACATCTGGCACAGACGTCTGCAGAAAGTAAATTTCAGTGTTTCACGTGTGAGGTTTTTTTTTAGGGGTAGCTTAAATTTTGACTGCACAAAAATTCATATAGATGCTCACCTAGCTGTGGGCCACTCACAGATTTCTCTGGCTTACATGAAAAATCACTTTTGTTACCCAACTTTAAAATGCTGGAGTTTTATTACTAAATATTTATGATCAATCCTTAGAGCAAAAGGCTGTCCAAGGTCATTTTAACAGGTGCTGGTCTAAAACTGTTGAAGCCAGCAGTAGTCATTTGTTGGCTTGGGTGTGGTTTAGCTCAGTCTTCTCATGGATGCAGCTGAGAAAATTGGGAACTAAGAAAGAAGACCAAGTTAATTGAATAAATTGCTATTTTAATTGAATTTAGGTGACTGATTGTGTTGATGCTGAGAATGTGGATTCCTCCACAGCGACACATTGACTTGTGTCATGATTTGCTCTTACGGTAATCCAAGAAAAGTGGCTAATTAATTTAGAGGCTGAATCTGCTTCCAGTGGAAGGAAAAGCAAGCCTTTTAATCTTGAGAGCTCAGTAACATTAGTGAAAACTGATATTTATACATGTGGAACCACCCCGTTCATTTCCTGAAACACAACTGGCTTCCTCTTGCGCTCAGCTGTGTGTTTTCCATTACAAATGTTTGCCACATCTCACATCTCTACTGGGCTGCAGCATATGACACATTGTGGCAACTTTTGTTCAACTAGCAGGTTTTTCTCCAAAGAGGATTCAATAAAGTTGGAGGGTGAATTACCCTGATGTCCCCCGAGAAGCTGATCCTGTCAGCTTGGCAGAGCATTGCTCGAACTGCTGCACTGCATATTATGTCTAGACTGGGGATAAGTTAATAACACTAGAAGCAGAGCTCAAGGTATTGTGAATTATACGCTACAGTTATTAAACTTTGACCTTTAAGATTCTTTAAAATCATAAAACATTTTAAAATAGCTACACTACATCCAAGATAGTGCTACTGTCAGGAAAACTGCCTCTCGATACAACACACAGCGTTTATATCAGCACCTCTTTTCATATTGGAGTTTCTGTACATAACAGTTAAGGACTGGTGGTGTAGCCTTCCTTCTAGCTAGGTTGTCTGTAGAGATCTGCTGTTTGTGACAGAGTCTGGGGTGTTGCTATGTGAAGCTTCACATCCTGCTTCTTCTACCTTTTGTACCTCCATTGCACAGCTGCGGTGCATTAAAGGCTTTAATATTAGTCTCACAGCCCTGGAGCTTGTGAATGGAAGGGGCACCAGCTCTTTGTTTTTGCAGGTGAGGAAGCTGAGGCACCTGGGTTTTGTTAGGCACAGAATACGGTTGGAAAAGCAGAAACAGAACTGAAGATATTTAAACTCCTACTCAGTAATCTACATTAGATTTTACTTTCTTGCTCCTTCTGCATTCATTCGAGAGAAAGCCTCTTTTCACAGCTATTGGAGTCTTTCTGAGAGTCATTGGAGAGAGGAGTGATTAAAAATAGAGATCTGCATAGGGGCTCTAAGTTTCCTTGTGAAGTTCTCTCTCTTCAGTGGCTGTAGGAAGCCTGGGGAAAAGTGTCTCAATTAAGCTGTGTGAGTATCCTCTCCCCCCATGCTGTGTCCTGTGCTCTAATTATAAGGCAGCCTTTCTTCCCTGTTTGTTGCATTGTTACGCATAGGGAAGAAACACAGGTATAAGGGAACAAAAATATGCACACTCCAGACATTTGATAATACCTGTTAACAAATATCTCAAAGGTAAATGTTTTTCAGAGTTGAGATTTAGCTCATTTACAGAACCAAGAGTCTTTGCAAAATGTGAACACTTCCTTGTTTGGCTCTCCTATGTTGCTGTCGTTCCTCATCCACACAGGGCTGAACACTGCTCTCTGGGTGTCAGAATTCACCACCACGCATAACAAGCTGACATCCACAGAGGGGGGGGGGGGGNGGGGGGGAAAGGTGCTTTTTGTGGCAGCAAACAAAGAGTGCTTTGCTCCTGAGCTATCTGAAGACTTTCTCATACATTTGTGTATACACCATTATTTTGTTTAATATTTACAAAAGTCGTGGAAGTTTTTGCAGTTAAAATGGTAGGTGAATCAGAGGTCTTAAGAGCACCAATGAGCCAACCCTGAAGGAGCTATTTTCACATGTCATGTCTTTTAACTGAAGTTTCAGTTCAAGGAAAAAACAATTTCTCAGCCACTTAGTATGCAGACCTTTGCATGTGCCCTCCAGCTGCTGAGTTTTGCTCCAGAAGTCATCTCCGTGGCCACTCCACGCATTAACAATATAGAAACTCTGAGAGCTCTCTTTTCCCTTTCACCTTGCAATAGCAAAATTATAATGATGAGATTGGTCCCGTGGGTACAAAGCACATGCATTGAACACTGGAGTTCTAAAGCAATAGAAGAAACACTCAGCAGCAGGAGGGGAGAAGCCAGCGCTTGCAATATCAAGTTTTCTGTACACAGTGAAAAAGATCTAATGCCATTTAATTTCAGAGCTATTAGAAGAGCATAAAGCAAAAACTTCAAGCTTTTGAATATCACGTTTTGATTTTTTGCTTTCACTGGTTTTATGCTTTTGTGTTCCATTCATGTTACACAGATGTGAGTGCTGGAGTCCAAAGCAGGTCTCAGAAGTGTATGTGGCTATTCGCTTTGGCCACTGTACGTCAGAACAGAAGAAGCTACCGGTGTCATCACCTTGTAATACTGAGGAGTGAAAGAGGAGTCTGTTCACCTGCCAAGGCAGTGTAGCAGAAATGCCCCTCTTTATAGCTCACTGGAGAGCAGCAAATATTCCAAGGAGAATCTGTTCTGTAAAGGAGACATCCCTGTGACTGATATATGAGCTTATGATTATTCCACAAACATTCCTGGGAAGAAAAACCTTGGAGATGGGATTTACTATTAGCAAAGCCTTGATAAGTGCTGCTGTTAGGTAAGGGATACTTCTTCCTTGTATTGCACCGACAGCAAAGTAAACAGTCACCAAAATGTTTTTGGAAGTCCTATCTTTTGATGCTGGGATGCTTGTAAATATGCAGACAAACAGGGATGAGAGCAGGAGCAGAAATGTCAGGGGATTTTATTTATGAAGCTATTGACAAATACCTTTTGCTCTGTTTACTCACCTCTTCCCTTATAGGAGGAAGTAGATAATGTCAAAAGTCTTTATGAAACCAACTGAAATGTTATTATAGCACCATAGCCCAAAATTTTATCTCTTATATTTCACTATGATTGATATGCTGAGCATGAAATACTAGAGGAGACATGAGAAAACAGCAGCAAAACCCCCTTTGGACACAAGGGCAATTAGAGATGGCAGGCAATGTTTTAAAGATTAGATTGGTCTGAAAAGTAAACCAGTTGGAATTCATGGAAGTATCTGTAATTAAAGAATACAAAGCAAATATTGTTCCATTTTGCTATCATGGAAAAAAATATAATAAAATAAATTAAAAAAAAAATCTTCAACTGCCCATATTATAGCTACTACCAGTGGGAACAATTCAAATTCCCAGATGAAGAACCCCAAATTTACTCTTCCAAAATATATCCTCAAGGATAGCTCAGAAGCTGGTTAGCCTCTGTGGCATGCTCAGGTGCAGTTTGCACAGTCACTGTACTAAGACCAGCAATGTTTCTGCATGCTTGGGTGCCCATTCTCAAGGGATCACACTGAATCTTGATGCAGACTGGGTAGCAAGGTGTATGAGGACAAGCCTGGTTTGCAGGTGACTTGTCCTCTGCAAACCCAGGAGGATTTGTTTGCTTTCAGGGCAGCTGTGCAAAGCTGAAAACTCACTTTTTCTTGTGAATTAACCAGTGATAATTCCTTTCTCATCTAGTTTCAGTGCCTTTTCTTCTGCAAAAGACCAAACTCTAATGCTTTCTTTACCTTCCTATCACAGAGCAGAAATCTGGACCTCAAGTCACAGCTTCTTGGCTCTTTTCCTCTTTATTTTTGTTCTTACCCAGCCTTCTCCTGATGATTATCCAACTTTGCTGTTGTAGGTTGAATAATTCAGGTGAAACGAACTGTGAGTTGAAACAAGCAGACACTGTTCCACCGCTTGTCCGCTTAAGTTATTCAAAAGTTGTCTTGAAATAGGACTTTTGCTCTGAATCTTAAATGATTACAGTGTTTCAGGTATAGCTATAACTATATAGTAAGCAACTGCCTTCTGTTTTGAATAGTCAGGCATGAAATCCGTTAGGTTTTTTTTTCCCTTACTGTATAACTGAACATGTGTTCTTTAATTTTGAGAGCTGTTTTGGCCTGGCACTAATGAATCATGCCATTGCATTAGATTCTCCTAAGCTTTTTGTAAAATGTTTCTTCAGTGCACTTTGTATTATTAGCTGTTCCCATTAGTTCCACCTGCAGTTCCAGTTTCCAAGTTCACGCCAAGCCAAGTAATACATTTGAGTGTCATAGAGTCAATGTCTTATTTTCTAAAAATCTTAATTTCCCCCAAACTTCCATGAATAACATCTTTAAAATCCATTTGCAATGTAAATGACTCAAAGTATAATCCATCCTGCTGTGTTCCAGAACACTTCCTTCTTATTTAATTACCATAGACACTTTAGTTACTAATTAAACTTTATTGTTTATAATGTTGCATTTCATTAATAGTTGTGATAAAAATTGCATGTTCCAGAAGATTCTTTGCATGTTAACGGCTCTAGTGAGGTAGACTTTGGTACTTAATGTAAGAGTTCATCTCAGAGGTTTCAAGATTGAACTTTTGTGACTATGTAGTAAAGCTGCCCCATAAGCATGATGTTGAAAAATAGAGGGTGCTTGTTCAGAATGTGGAGTCTTTCTCTTCCTGTATGATGGAATGCATTAAAGTTTCTTTAATTGTAGTGAAGATGTTGGGAATGTCATTGCAGTAATTTACAGAAGAAATGTGTCAGATTATATATATATGCACTTATATGTATTTGAATGACAAAGTCAGTGATTAGGCAAGCTTGAGAGGAAAGTTTGAACTAAGAGTTTTGTAGGTATAGGAACTGCTAAGCCCAGTATAATAAAAAATAATAAGGAAAATATAAGACTGAATCTTCAACACTAGGTACAGTAAGAGAAAGAAGTATCTTTGATGGAGAGTAGCTGAAAAGTCACTGAATAGATAATATATAACTCAGTTATGTGATGAGGAAGGTGCCTTCTGAATAGATGAGTTTTGTACCTCCCTGTCCCATGGACCCAGGGAAAGGATCATTCAGGTCCAGAAGCTCTGAAGCCGTTCATTGTGGAATCTGCCTGTCCCTACTGTTTCACTTACCTCCACAATACCAGTATGGCACATTAGATTTAGTTCTACCTCTGGTAGTACTGAAATAGCATCTGACCTGTGTCAGATCACCCAGAGAAAATGGTGCAATGCAGTACTGCTGGTATGTGACAGCACAGAAAGCCACATTGATCCAAGTTACTTTTTTTAAAGCAGAGTATGTTTATACCAGAATTTTGTGTTAGCAAAGCTGTGTTTGCTTCTTTGTGCAGAACAAGAGACTCTATCTCTTCTCACACACCTGTACAAAAATCCTCAAGGATCACTGGCTGTAATCTCTGCTGCTTTCCGCCCTGTAAGGAGCAGAAAGCAGCTGACCCTCCCTCGGTGCTGGAAGCTGTTACAACATAGTCTTTCATTTCCAGACTTCAGCTGCACTTCACTAAACAGATTTGCTGAGCTCAGACATTGTTTCTTAATGGAAACTGATCCTCTCTTGTATATATAAGTATACAGTACAGGTAGCCTGCCTGGGCCACAGAAAAGTAAATAAATGCCGAGCAAGATGGAATCAGAGAATCACAGAAACATCCAGGTTGGAAAAGACCATTAGGATCATCAAGGCCAACCTAGAGCCCTACTCTACAAGATTCATCTTAAACCATATCCCTAAGCACCACATCCAAATGACCCTTAAACACATCCAAGGTTGGTGACTCCACCACCTCCCTGAGCAGCTCATTCCAGTGCCTGACCACTCTCTCCATGAAAAACTTTTTCCTAATGTCCAATTTCAGCCTACCCTGACTCAGCTTGAGGCCATTCTGCCTTGTTCTGTCTCCAGTTAGCTGTGAGAAGAGACTAGCAGCAGCCTGTCTACCATGTCCCTTCAGGTAGTTATAGACAGCAATGAGGTCTCTCCTCAGCCTCCTCTTTTTCAAACTAACCAGCCCCAGCTCCCTGAGTTGCTCCTCATAGGATTTATTCTCCAGGCCCTTCACCAGCTTCATTGCTTCCCTCTGGACCTGCTTCAGCACCTCCACACCTCTCTTGTATTGCGGTACCCAAAAAAGACAACTAGTTTTGTATCCTCATTCATACGCTCCAGACCTCACTCCAGACCTCAAGTACTCACTAGTGGCACATTCAACACTAGTGGTGAGATGCTAAGCAGTTGGCATAGCCTTAACAAGAAATTACTTTTCCTGGATCCAGAGTAATCCTTTCAGGTTGAGGCTGTATTGAACCGATCTTGTGAGTAGAGCAGCCTAGTGCAGGGCACTCTGCCAGTTTATGGAGTACAGGATTTATCCTACAGCTAAACAATAGCTCTCCTTCACCTCCACACCTCTCATGATGCAGCCCTTTCATCCAGGGAGGCAACTTTTGTACCCTAATGACTTGCAAGTCTAAGCTGGCTATGTGATTAAGAATTATTTCTTTTGTGCCGTAACAGAAAGAGAATTCAAATAGATGTGGTAATGGTATTTCATTCAGCATGTAAAATCATTGAATGCAAATGTGGAACAAAATGTGCTTCTGTCTCACAGAAAATTGCATTTAGAACTTGTTGCTACTTCACCCCTTTCGTAATAATGCTTCAAATTCAGACTTTGGTTCTCAACATAAACAGGTTGACAATTTTCACAAAGCATTCAGAGAACACCTATTGTCTCCCAAAAGCTGAGAAATTCTGGAAGGTGCATTAAGACATGATGGGATTCTTCCCTTTGTGACTCCTAGAAAGTTACAAAAGATGTTGTTTTGGAATAACTAATTTTTAAAGAACACTTTATGTAATAGGATTATGTTGTGATGGGTTTTTGCACATACCGGCAGGGCCACAGATCTCCCGCAAGCAGAGAAAGAAAACTGAGGAGAAAATAGATGCTGGGTTAGGAGTTCTCGGTTCAGCATTGCCCAGAAGACTTACAAAGTATCAACATAAATTAATAATTCCTTTTTGTCCATCAGCCATTGTGTATAAAACACAGTGAAAATATAACTAAGATTTGCACACTTAGGTGCCAAAAGTTGAATGTTCATTCCAGAGTTTGACAGTGACAGGATTTCCCACTTGGCATTTCTATTCCCATGACTTCATGTTTTCCTTGTGAAAATTTTTCCCTTAATAAATAGCTTTAGTTTAAATGAGGTACAGCAAATTCACTGGTAGCTGCTGGGTATTCATTACTTTAGAAGGTCAGGCCACTTGGATAGACATGTCTTGCTCTGTTTTATTACTATACAGACAGGAGACATGAAACTTGTTTCCACTTCTCTAGCTAAAGTTGAATATCTCCATATTCTTCATTGCATTGCATTGTGCTACTTAGGTGAATCCTTCATTCTGCAAACACAGAGGAATACTGAGCGTTAACCAGGCATATTCCTTTTCTGAATATAACATGATTCTCACAGGTCAGATCTGCAATACACTCAAAATTCTGCATAACAGGTTACTGCTGTTTTACTGGAAAAATAATAAATTAAAATTCAAAACGAAGTTTGAAATGGAAATTTAAGGATAAAACATAACTGGTGACACATTTTGTAAAATTTTGCTTTGGAAACTATCTTTAGTAGTTCGCAGTGGAATTAAATTTTGGAGTTCAAAAATTCCCATAAAATGAAAATTAAGTTCTGGCCCTGTCATGTGGATGGCCTGGATGGGCCAAAATAGACTTATACATGTCCTGGCTTGCCCAGACATGTTTTTCTGCTCTCCCTCCTTCTGCTGTGGGGAGAAGCAACCTCAGGAAGGAGGACAAAGAATCTGGAGCCGTTGAGTCTAAGGACTCTGCCTTGCCCAGACTTGTTTTGCTCCTGTTTACATCCTGTGGTAAACAAGGTACACACCTTGGCTTGTGCCTGCCTTGTGCAAGGCCTATGCTTTCCCAAATCTGGGTAAAGCAAGCCTATGGCTTCACCTAATATGGTCAAGCTTGGCTAACTGCCCTTCTGATTGGCTAATCTGTGTCCAAAGTCCCATTAGCCTCGAGCTGTATTGATAAGAGATGAGCAGGTAACACAATGTGCTCTGCTGTTGTATTTGTGCTTGCTTGCTGCTTCCTACTGCCTGCTGCTGTTGCTCAGTACCTCTGGCAGTGATTCTGCCACTGCCTTCTGCAACATCATGCTAAGCTATAACTTAGGTCTGATGAACTGCCTGGGAACTGCCTGCTTCAAGTTTACCAGGACCGGCTTTAAATGCCTCCACGATATAGGGTTGCATAGCCAGCATGACATTGTGCCGAGACTGCACATCATGACATTCTGCCTACACCTGCCAAGACTAGGGACCCTGGAAGTGACACACAGATCATTCAGAGAAACCAGGATAAGGCCAGAGATCGTCTGCCTCCTTTCCCCAGCACCCTGTAAAGCCTGGGTAGGATCAGAAAGCTCAGCAGCTGACAAGACACTGATAGAATACTCTGAGAGCATTCAGGTACTGTCTGAAGCTGTAGCTAGCCCTGCAAGTTGGGAGATAATATTTGTGAGTAAATACTCACAGCCTCTTGTAATTCCCTAATCGCCTTCTGCCATAAGCAAAATGGAGCTTCCCAAGTCCATCTGCTTGGCAAGCAGGATATTGATCACAGGAACCTTCTCCTCCTGTTCAATGTTAATGTTTATATTTTTGCTAGTTATTTCTTAAATGTTCTAGATCCTGTGTTCTCATCTGTATAATGTTTCCATGACTGTGTGAAAAAACAATTATTATTAAAATTAGTGATTGGGGTGGCAAGAGTTCTGAATACCAAGATTAATAAGCAATATTAATTTTGAAAAAAATGCCATCTCACATAAATTAATTACCCCTCCTTTACACCCTGTCTTTTCATTCCAGCACTCCCAGAACTGCCCTCATGGGATATAAAGGGGCCTGACCATAGCTTTTCTCTTGCTTTTGGGAGCTAAGTGTTCTACATTACAGTTGGTGTTCCACAAAATTTGAGTACTGGGCAATCTGTCTTGTTCAGGCTGGAATGTCACTCTGAAGTAGTCTTATGATTTTTGCTTGGCTTTGTAGGCTTCAGTAGATTTTTAATGAACATTTATAGGAAAAAGCTCCTAATCTATTTTTATATTAATCCAGCCACTCTGGTAGCTGCAGAGTAACATGTTCTAAAGACACCAGGACCATATGTTATCCATGGGTTTTATGAAATTACTCTTTTTGGTTTAGAAAGATCCAACAAAATAATGAGTTCAAACAGAGAGAGTTTAAGCTGAGATACCAGCACATGGCTCTCCTTATTCATGCTTGCATCAAATATGATCTTTTGTCCTTGAAGATGTATTTGGTATCAGCCTAAGCTAAGGCAGCTTTCTAATCTGAAATCTTGTTCTCACTAATTTGAATCCCATCCCTGTGTACAAGCTAGTTACACCTTCATGTGCAAACCATACTCTGTGACTTTTCCTTGCTTGTAGTCACACTTTCAGCTATTCCAGTAACATCCAGAAGAAGATCCTGTGGGATACAGGCTGCCCTGACAATAGCTTTTTTCTTCCTTTAGGGAACAAAGTGCCTCATCTTCTTCATGCCTCAAGCTACTAGTATCTAGAGTCCCCTGATGCCTCCTGAGGGCAGTTCAGATTGGGTTAGCAGCTGAGCCATTAGACTGACAGCAGAAAGCAGACTTTTGTTTAGACAGCATGAGAAGTGTGCAGTGATACACAATAACCTCCTGAATACAGATATGTGTGACATTTTCAGTTTTTCTGTTTTCTGAGGAAGCAGCAAGTCGGGTCATTGTAATGAATTGGTAAACATCACACTGTATTATAGATGAAATTCATCTGCTGGAGCTCAGGAGCGAGGTGTTAATGCAGCACTCCCCACTATGATGTTTGCTTTGTGATATTAGTATAATGCTGTATTCTAAAATATTTGAATCTCTGTCATACCATGCCACTGTGCTATTTAGTCTAAATCTAGGAAGACAAGAAAGACCAGGAGTAAAGTCAATTTCACTTCTGGCTTTCAATTCCTACGCACTGTAACAGAACCTGAATAACCTCATTACTATACAATTTTTGTGTCACATAGTGACCTCTATACTGAAGACCAAAGTTTGCATAATTGAGAAGAGATTCCCCTGCAACGGTGTTGGAATTCATTAGCATAAAGCTGAAATAATGCTAGGCTGAAATAATGCCAAGAGCATTTGGTGTCACCCATTTAAGCTGAAGCACGGGGTGTTTTCTTTCCTTTGCGTTTCTTAAAGGTATATGCACATGATGGGGAGTTTAACTGGTCTTAGTAAATCTGGGAGACAGTGAGAGGTGGTCCTGTACCTCATCAGCCATTTACATCACAAACAGGAAAACAGGAAACTTTTTGTGCAGCTTTACAGCCTCTTGCAAGTATCAGTGAGGTACGCTTTACTTAAAGGATTTATTTTTACAGGCAATGCATTCATATATTTATCTTGAATTTAAAGTGTTCAGCCTTCATGCTAGGTTCTCAGTGGTAATTAAAACATACTATAAATCTTATCCACTGTAATTACCAAAATACACTGTAATTATCTGTTGATCTTTTTGTGCCTATTAGATAACTACTGGGATGTTTTGAGCTGAGTTATTTTTGTATTCCTTGAGACAAACCTACTGCAAAATTTGGGTAAGTCACTTAATATTGCGGTGTAGATGAGCTCTGGAGTGTTTCACGTCTCCTTGCTCTCCCTGCTTCAGTGTTGTAGCAATTCTATTCACTATCATTTTGTTAAAAATCACATTTATGAATGACACCTGAATCCTGAATGCTGCAGCTGGAGACAACATCCTGCTGTATGCAGTTATTGAGGAGCACTCCGCAGGCAGCTATTCCTTTCATCCTGCACTTTGTCTTTACCATGACTACAGACAGAAAATTTTACATGAATTGAGGGAATTCAAACCTGAGTTGGCAAAAAAGAACAACTCTTATCTGAAACCTGCAGGTAGTTAAACCTACTTCAGTGCATCTGCTCAGAAAAAGAGAGTTGTGAGCCCGATGGTAATAAGCACAAGTATACAAAAACAACCTGAAGAATGGCAAAATAGTTTTGCTTAACTTCATTGAAGATATAAGTATCTGTGTACAAATGTATGTAATGTAGTTTCCAAGACACCCAGGGACAAATTCAACTGCCATTGTTTACTGCAGCATTTCCCAGTCTTTTTTCTTTTCACAAGTATTAATTCTAGATAAAACATAGGCAGCTTGCCAGATTTATTATTACCAGTTCCATGGTTGTATACAAAGTATGAAGATGCAATTTGAGGTAGTGTTGTATCAGAATTTGAGATGAGCACAAGTGGAACTTTATAGGTACCAGGGTTAATTTTATTACTCTTGGGAAAAAAAAAATTTCATCACTTTCCTTCAAACTTGAATTTCCACTGGTAGTAATATCTTGTAACCATGATTGTGTGTAAATGTGGCAGTGGTAAATTCTTGCCTTCTGAGATTTATGCAAGTCATTATTTAAAAATAGAGATCTAGGAGTCACAGCTCTTTAATTAATCTATACCAAGGAAAGCTAAGTGCTGGCCTTTCAGGCATCCCAGTGATGGCTGAAGATTTGTTATACATAAGTCTGTCAGGAACATTCCTAGACAGGTATGCAATACAATCTGAAATTTGCCGCTACAGTAATTCAGCCTTATTTCACCAATGTTACTGTGTTTTGGTTTTGTTGTGGTTTGGGAGAATAGAATAGAATAGAATAGAATAGAATAGAATAGAATAGAATAGAATAGAATAGAATAGAATAGAATAGAATAGGAGTAGAATAGAATAGAGTAGAATAGAATCAGCTAGGTTGGAAGAGCCCTCCAAGATCATCCAGTCCAACCTATCACCCAGCCCTAGCCAATCAACTAGACCAGGGCGCTAAGTGCCTCATCCAGTCTTGTCTTGAACACTTCCAGGGACAGTGACTCCACCACCTCCCTGAGCAGCCCATTCCAATGCCAGTCTCGCTCTCTCTGTGAAGAACTTCCTGCTAAAAGGGAGGTTTCCCCCTCTCCCACAACTCACCAGACTAAATCATCCAGCTGGAAGTTATATACTGAAGCTGTATTTCACAGCGTAGCACAAATGTACAGACATATATATACAATATGTACAATATATACAGATATTTAACTATATACTATTATATACAAGTTAAAAGTAGTACAGAAATTAAAAAGCCCTCCCAAACATCAAGACTGCCCAGGAGGGCTCCAACTAACTCCCCTTCCTTTTTCCCACCCCCTCCCTTATCTCAGAAGGCTTATGTGCAGTGAGATGCAGAAAGCCAACAAGGAGTAATAAGAAAATTACACAGATTCAGGTGGAGATAGTCAATGAGGCAAGCAGCAGCCAGAGACCGACTGACTTTGTTATTGTTTCTTGGTTTTATATCCCTAAAGCAAAACCAGTGAGTGATATAGACATCACTATTATTTTCTTTTCACAGCCAATGATCTAATTTCTCTCATTTAAATATTACAACTAGCCTGAAACCAGCACAAGTTTTCACAGAATTACAGAATCACAGAATGTTAGGAGTTGGAAAGGACCTTGAAAGTCTAACCCCCTTGCTAGAGTAGGATTTTGGTCTTCTTGTGCCATTCTACTGAACTGTTGTCATACCGCAGTTAATTTTAATAACCCTATGGCCAAACCTTAAAGCTGCTTAACTGTTAAAATTAGATTTAAAAAAAAAAAAAGTCAGTATTACATAATTCATGTTACCAGCAAATAGAAAAGGTAAAATCATGTAACCATAATAGCTTGACTGAAAAAACTCTCATTCTCCTAATGACTGCTGAAGTAGGGTCCTCAGTTCCCTGTAAGCAGTAGTAGTAAGTAATCAAATGGCTCAAGTCCAACTGCCAGAATCTTAATGGTTTGATGCACTCCTTTGTAGATTAATAAACAATGGATTATTTTCACAGTCCTAACGGCATACTCAGGAATATGTCAGTCTTCATTTGATTGTAGCCTGAATAACACATACTTCCTGCCATGCCAAACAGGGCACATGCAGTTCACAGGAGTGGCTGGATATCATGATAGTCATCCCAGCCCAGAATATGGCCTCTTTACTCCAAATGCACTGTTAGCCATTATTGGATTAGTTATCAAATGCTCTAGTGAAAAATTACATTATTAATGTTCTTTAAAATGTCTGTATCTATAAATTGAGCCTATCAATCTCTGTGCAGGCAGGAATTGCAATCTTGGCAAAAAGTTATGTGTAAGTTTTGAATATCCATGCAAGGATTTTGATTTCTAAGCTACAGAGAGGTTTAGACCTAGACCTAGTTGTAATC
The DNA here is from genome assembly GCA_013396675.1 of Eubucco bourcierii. NCBI lineage: Eukaryota > Metazoa > Chordata > Aves > Piciformes > Ramphastidae > Eubucco > Eubucco bourcierii. The sequence continues at coordinate 138,479 of VWZE01008020.1, forward strand.
ACATAAAGAGAGTAGGTTTGAAAAGGAGATTCCCATCACATTATAATGTTTTTCAGTGAAAACAAGTGCCAGAACCACCACCTTGCTGAGTCCCACACAGGACAGCAGAGCTTGCTAGCCAGATGATAAGAGGCTGAACTGAAACTCAGGTAGCAAAACACATGAGGTTTTGTGTACTGTGTCTAAAATTACCAAATATTTTGTTACCTTTTGAGCCCCTTGTTTTCAACATACTTACACAAAAACGTCCTCTCTCTCCTATAACCTCATCCTGCCCCCTAACAGAACTGGCATAACCTGTGTAACAGCCCTACACGTTTGACATATTCCAGTACATTCGCCTTCCAGGTGAAGGCAAATGAGCTTGCAAGTCTGTCTTCTCACAACTGTTTGGGAATACAATATCCCTGGATCAGTAGACAAGAAATAATAGCCATCTTACACCAGTCAGCTTCTGTGATGCAGAAAGGAAAGATGGTGAAGCTCTTAATCAGTTTTATGTCTGGCAAACTGAAATGACAACCCTTCAATAATTACTAGTTTTTATTCTTTATCTGAGCAGCATGTCTTGTTTATGTCAATGAAAATACCTCCAGTATAAGACTGCGATGCTGTTATTTTAGCCCATTCAAATGATTCAGATTGTCCAAATGGTTTGTTCTGAGACATAGCTGTGTGGAGACTCTGCTCTTGGGCCCACACTGTATCATTGAGCGGTGCTAAACGCAAACCATAACCAACTGCTGGAGAGCAGCCCGAAGGAAAAGGACCTGGGGGTCTGGGTTGATGAATAGCTCAACATGAGCCTGCAGTGTGCACATGCAGCCCAGACAGCAACCGAGTCCTGGGCTGCATCAAGAGCAGTGTGGCCAGCAGGGCAAGGGAGGGGATTCTGCCCCTTTACTCTGCTCTCCTCAGACCCCACCTGGAGTACTGTGTGCAGTTCTGGAGCCCCCAGCATAGGAAGGACATGGAAGTGTTGGAGCGGGTCCAGAGGAGGGCCACAAAGATGCTCAGAGGGCTTGAGCAGCTCTGCTGTGAGGACAGGCTGAGAGTGTTGGGACTCTTCAGCCTGGATAAGAGAAAGCTTAGAGCAGACTTTATAGTAGCCTTCCAGTATCTGAAGGGGGCCTACAGGAAGTCTGGGGAGGGACTGTTTACCAGGTCCTGCAATGACAGGACAAGGGGCAATGGGTTTAAACTGGCAGAGGGGAGATTTAAACTGGATGTTAGGAGGAAGTTCTTTCTAGTGAGGGTGGTGAGGCACTGGAACAGGTTGCCCAGGGAGGTTGTGGCTGCTCCCTCCCTGGAGGTGTTCAAGGCCAGGTTGGAGGAGGCCTTGAGTAACCTGTACTAGTGGGAGGTGTCCTTGCCTATGGCAGGGGGGTGGAACTAGATGATCTTTGAGGTCCCTTCCAACCTTACCATTCTATGATTCTATGGTTCTATGATTTTTTCATCTAATTAGATGCAATTGTTTATATACGTTTTCTTCTTTAATACACAGTCTTAACAATTTTTAAAGTACAGTACATAGAAATTTCCTGGTTTCTAAATCAAAATTTCAGAGGTCTTTGGTTCTGTCAGTAAGAGTTATATCTTGATGCAGAGCAAGATTTTTAACTTACTACACTTGTGTCAGATGAAAGGAAGAAATTACTCCTCTTAAGGTATTTCTGGATCCATGAGGTAGAAGTGAGAGTAATGCTTGCTGTTTCAGGAGTAGTGATAGACATTGTGCTAATTACAGAGTGTGGCCATAACTGTCCTCAGGGAGGAAAGAGCTGATGGGCAATACTAACAGGTGTAAATAGTTTCCTTCTATATCTGCTTACAGTGGATTTAGTTCTGTGTCAAAACTGATGGAAGAAGACTTCTCAACTCCTATGAGAAATGGATTAGATTGGCCTTGAGATCCAAGGCAAGCTTACCTCAAACTGTGCTTTTAGTGTCCTACAGTAGTATTTGTGAAGATTTCATTCCCTCAGCTATCTGCATACCTTAATGACATTTTGACAAGATTCTTTCCCTCTAGTTTCCTGTAGGAAATTTTGCGTAGATATTGGCTAATGTTGATATCAAGGTTAATTTAATGAATTCAATGGTAATAATGCATTTTCTAAAGAAATGCTGTGGAGCAAACTGGGATCTCTGTCTTTTCCAAAGTGCTAGAGGAATACTGGATCACAGATGACTGCCCAATCCAGGCAGTTACATTGCCCTTTTTACGAATAAATCATCTTCCCTACCTTTAAATGAAATTTACCTTTGTCTGATGCAGCTGATCCTTCTGGTGGAAACCCAGTCCAGAGTGGCCTCACAGGGAAAAAAGCTTAGCTCAGTAACTATGGCTAAGAAGACTGACCTTCACTATATGCATTTTTTCCATTCTTCTCTCTCACTTTGCTCTTTGCTTTGGACCATTTATGACAAGTCTTATGCAGCCCAGTGTAAACATCTCTAAGCTCAAATCAACAAGAACTGCCTGCAAATAATATGCAGAAGATCTTTTAAAACAAGTACTTGTGTACATCAATATTATTCAAATTCATGAAATAAATGTCTTGATCAGTTAGTTTGAAATCATCTTATCAAATTAAAACATTTAGATAAAGCTTCTTGGAGAGCTATGCTGCAACTCCCAGAACTTTTTCTTGCCGGCGGATAGAGAGAGCTTAGAGTAATTTCTGGTAGCATTTGTTTACTTTTTATTTGTGAAAATCGCAGGGAGGAATGATAGAAAACTCTCGGGAGTTCACCCCATGATTAACCATGACGTAATTGACAGAGGAAAACAGCAGCAATTCCTACAGCCGGTAATTAATCTCTAGCTTTATGGCCTACGTTTGCCAACCGTCTCCATATTTGACAGAGAGAGTGACTTGCTGAATGTTTAATTTCCTCAGTGACAGCTTAGGTACGGAATCAGATTTGAAGATAAACATCTTCTGTGGCTTCTGCTTACAAAGAGAGTAGCCAATTAAGCATGCTTGCTTAGTCCTTGCAAATATTTGCCGTGGAATTGACATAGGAAATAGAACATTTTTTCCCTTTCTAGGTAGGAGCTCCACCTCACAAGATGCTTACACTCTGCAGTATGTTCAGCAAGATTCCTTGTTTCATGCACATGATCCATGGAAGTATTTTAGTTTTCTTCTACTCTTTTTGCCATTGTGTGTTAAGGGCCAAATTGTATCAGCTGCTGAGTATTTCCCATGAGGAGCTGCATGCCCTAGTTCAGACAAGAGCAGTTTGACATGTCCCAGGAGATAATTTGCACCTCATGGACTTAGTGAGACAAGTAACTCAGAGAGCAGGCAGTGAATGGTTGCAGTGAATTATTCCAGAAAGATTTTCTCCATATAGGGAGGGGAAATATTTTTATTTGCATGACTTTCATGAGCAGGCAAATCTATGCATCTGACCCTTGCCACATACTGCTGATCTGCAGGAGGAACCTTCTCCCCTCTGCTTTGCCCTGAAAATTTGAGATTCTATCCACATTTTGCATCCTCTGGACAAGTCAAACAGTCTCCAAACAAACTGACAGCTGCAGCCTAGAAATGAGAGAGGGATTTTACCATAAAAAATACATTAAACTACTGTCCTGCTCACCTGAATTTGATTTTAAAACTAAATACACTTGAGATGTTTTCCATTTAATCCTGTTGAAAGGGTGATTTCTTGACACTGTTTTATATAAAGCGATCGGGGATGTGGACTCAGACACCTGTATATAGAACAAGACTGTGCTTGTCAGAATCTTCTTTATTAAGTTGGAGTTGGTAAAGGAAATAGATCTATTTTTTTTCTTTAAGCTTTAATGTGCTTTTGTTTTGAACTTGTCATTTTGATTTGCGTCTGAGCTTTGTTTTGATTTTCCCTGAAGATTTCTGGTAACAATAATTGTTTGCAACAGGAAGATTCATGTGGTCTGACTCCCATTTTAGACTTCAGTTCCTATAAAATGAAAGAGGATTGCAATGTGGATGTGAGCAGGGAGGACTGATGCTTCTGTACAATGCACTTCTGCTCCAACTGTAAATATATTTTCATGATTAATAAAAAGAGAGTAGAAGTCATTGTACTCTGTTAGGGTTTTATTGATGGCTGCTCCCCAGAATACTGAAAAGGTGCTATCAATACTCTTGACACTCTGCTTAATCAAGATGTGACCCTCCAATACAACCAGATAACGTGCTTGCTTCAGTGACAGAACAATGCTACTCGTGAGAGAGGCTATTGTTGCTGTTATTTTTGGTTGAATGTTTTTTTGGTAATTTCATTAAAACATAATCAGTGTCATTAAATATTATTTAATGCCACAAGAGTGCTGTTGGACACAAACAGGAAATCAATTGGCTTGTTCTCTACTTTAGTGGCCTTCAGCCACGTGAACTGCACAGGTGCCTCAGGGGGAAAGGCTGCACCTTGCACAGCAGACTAAATCAGATCAATAATAGTGTTTGGTTTAGTTTTAAAATTGCTCTTGCTTGGAATGTGCCAAGAGGCAAGTTCAATATCAGATATCTGGGCTTGGAACAAGAAGTTTTCAATTGTACTCTCAATGTTTGCAATACTAAGTATTTTTGTTCTGTAGGTGCTGCACATCAAAAGCCAAAATGATGAGTGGAGGTTCCCCTGGGCAAGTTGGACAAAGTCTGCTTACTGGCAAATATATAGCATGACCCTAGCTCAGTGGTGGAATTGGTTAGGCATGCCCCTTGATGTGCTTTCTAGTTTGAACAGTAGGTAATCATCACTGGTTCGATGAATCAGCCTCATTTGTGTGCAAAGATGCATTGGTAAATGGTGCCCTCAAAAATATTGTGACGATCATGGTAGGTTAGGAATTGAATCACACTCTGGTCTCTGATACAACTGGTTCCCGCTAGGTTAATAGAGCAGGATGGTTGCCTCTGAAGGACTTAAGATGATCCCATTAACTGCAGTGGATATTTGCTCACATTCCCTACCCGTGGGGGCAGGAGAAAGGGATTACAATCAATAGCCACTAGCAAAGGAAAGCTCTGCTGACTGTTAGTAATGTCTTCATAGAACTGGAGAAAAGGGAGCAATTCTGTAAAATAAAAAAAATTCTGACCAGAGACTTGTATCTTCCTTCAAAAAAATTCCATTTGGGGTGGATTTTCACATAAATTCAAACTATTTCAAACATTCCTACTGGGTCTGGCCGGAACGCATTTGACGATTCCTTGCAGCTGTTTAATTCCAACATAATTGCCTTTGAGATTTCCTTCCCGATTTTTTCCGTGTGAGATACACTAAGCTGTGTAGATAAGAATCAATCTATACATTCTCTGTATAGGAGTCAATCAAAGAATATAATGCAGATGGATAACAGCAAGCAAAAGACTCAGTTCTTGTAATTTAAAATACATTGCAATGTGAGTCCCACTGAGTTGAAATATCTCATTTCAAGAATTTCCTGGGGCGGGAAGCATGAGGTCACTTTGTTCTGCACCAGTCACATTGGTCTGCAAACTAAAATCTAATGAAATGTGTTTGAAACATTTACAACACACCTTTTCTGAGGCCTCCACGCAATAAATGTGTGTGAATTTATATATAAATGTATAATGGCTAGCAGTTCTTGCTGACAAACATGGTAATAGTTACACATAATGCTACACAATCGTGCTGAAACTGTGGGTTTCCCCTCTCATCAGACAAAGACAGCTTAATTAACTTTCTGTCATCTATAGGCAACAGATGGAAGGAATTATTAAGTCTGTCCCTTTTGAATATCATTCTTCTTGATGTTGACTCCTCCCCTACTCTATGGGCGCTTTAAAACCCTGCCTTACTGATGGCATCCATTCTAATTTGTCTTTGGGCAAAATCCTAAATGACACATTAAAATATTCTTGCCAGGGCTTTTGAGTATTCACCCTGTTGGAACAGAGTCATGGACTATACAAACTATTGTATTAGATACTCTGTCCCTGACAGGTAGGCACAGGAGCAGGTTGCATATGTTTAAAAAAAAAAATAAAGAGGATGAGGAAGGAAGAAATGGTGCCATCTTGGAGCAGAAGAAGGATCACAATAGTGAAGAAGAAGATCTGAATACCTCGCATCCTCAGCTCAGCCATACCTAATCTCCACACTCTAAAGAAAAGCAGGATGTGCACTGTGTGCAGCTGGAAGAGCTATTCAAACCATGCAGTATGAGCACATTGCTGTTTTATGAATTTAGCTCCTCATACCATCTCCATCCCAGCATGAGAGAAGTCTGTAAGCTGAGCGCAATCGTATCATAATTTGGATCTCTACAGGAGACTGAACTCACATCACCAGAATGCATCAAGACAGTGCCTGTGTCAGTGTACAGTTACATATACACACAACAGTGCTAGGCCCATGGTGACATTTTTCAAACTAATATATTGACAACAGTGCCAGGATATATTGTAATATAGCCAGGAGGAAAAAGAGCATTACAATGAGGAAGAAAACCCAGCAGAACACTGACACCCAAGTACATTACTTAGTGTGCAGTTGCATTAATGAACCATTACTTCAAATCCCAGGTTTGCCAATAGTGTCACTGTTCGTTCATCAAGGCAGAATCATCCTGCATGTGAACAGAATGCCAGTGTAACAGATAACTTCTCAATCTTCCCATACCATACATTTCCTTCAACCCATTACAAAAGGTTTATTTTTAAATTGGATTTTTTTTTTTCCAGCTGGACAGAAAGAGACTGTTTGTTGAATAAACGGTGTTAAAATACCCAAGGGTATGACTGACTTCAGTAACAACCAAGACTACTGCTTGAGCCAGCTGATGCTCTTTTAATGAGTGCTGCTTGTCAGAGGATCATACCTGCAAGTTGTTGTATAAAATAACCATTTTCCACGAGTTCATAAAGCAGTCTCTCTTTTGAAATGGATGAGGTGTTGTACCAATCTCTGCAGCACAGAACAGACTCTTGTTTGAACTGAAAATTTGGGAGGGGGAAGCATATGACAGGGTTTATCCTTTTTATTCAGTTGTTTTCTCTTTGTATGACAGACAGCTTTGCATTTGTACACAACAAGCTCAATAGATTCAAGAAGAAAAGTGCTGAAATATGAGCTTCAAAATGAATTTCAGCTTCAGCCTGAGTGAATTAATACAAGCTTGACAGGTTGCTTATTTAGCAAACTGGGTGGACAGTAAGATAAAGCCTTTTTGTAGGAGAAGAAAGCCCCAAAAAAGATCTCTTTTTGTCCCTTGCAAGGTTTTTCCAAGACAAATCAAGAAAAGCCTCCCAGGCAAATGACAAGTTCAAAATAAAACATGAGTTCTTTTCAAAAGGAAGATCATCTTCTCTACCAAGTCCAAGCTTATTAATGTTGCTTTCTGAAAAGCACAACCACTTTATGATTTTGCTGCATCTGTGGCCCCAGCTGCTTTTAAATAAAACTGCACCATGTAACTACTCCACTACTACTAGTACCAATGGATTCAAAGCTATGATCACTCAGTAAAAGAACAGCATTTAGTAGCCCTGCCATCAACCTGTTCTTCTTAATATATGTGTTATTTATGGCTGCAGGTTAGGTTATACCCTTGAATATCACATTTCTCACCCGAAACAGCAATGAGTAATTGGGTACTGCAGGGTTTAATGTGCAATACTGTGTCATTTTGATTAGACCCATATTTTATCATTTGTGCTATTAACATCAAAGATTTTTTTTTTTTTTAAACTACAATACTCTCTACATTTGGGTTTAATGTGAATTAAAGAAATTGGATTCCAACATACTCAAATACCTTGGGTGGGGTTTTTTTGCCCCATGCATATCAAACCAACCTAAGTCACTGATAAATTCTGATAGCACTTATATACAAACTAACCCTGTCCTATGAAAATGAATCACTGATGTTATTTCAGATTTGTTCAGAGCCCTGAACAATGTAAGTAATGAATCTTTCAGATGGTTAATTCAAGCAGAACAGAAATAGATCCCACTTAAATGTTACTACTGCTTGGATTGAATCTTACCAGTCTGGATCGGTCTGAAGATCCACATCTCAGGGGAGGGTGTTCTGCAAATCTCAACTCACCACAGAAAAGAGAGAGGTAATGACTTGATCTTTGTTCATTCAAAGAAATGACTGGCCTGCCATACCTTCTGACCAGACACATAAATACATAATTCTGTTTTTCTCTAAAAGTAATGTTTACATTTTGTAAACCTGTCTCCATTTTTCAGATCTTACCTCCAGTCTGATAAAGTCATGAAGCAGGAATGATAACAATTTCTTACGCAGGAAAATATGCGTGTTGGAGACGACAGGTGAATGTCTCACCTCTATTAACCTCTATTCCAAACCAGCAGACAAGTGAGGATATTTACTTATCATACAAATTCTAACTAAGATGATTTTCCTGTGAGCAAAAACGTTCCCAAACTTTGTTTTCAAGACTAAAGTCTTGTGTGGTTTGGTGCATATGTTATGCTCACTGTAGTTTTCTGAATTATAATCCCAAGCACAAATACAGGCTGGGTGGTGAATGGCTGGAGAGCAGCCCTGAGGAAAAGGACCTTGGAGTATGGGTCGATGAAAAGCTCAACATGAGCCTGCAATGTGCACATGCAGCCCAGACAGCAACAGAGTCCTAGGCTGCATCAAGAGCAGTGTGGCCAGCAGGGCAAGGGAGGGGATTCTGCCACTTTGCTCTTGTCAGACCCCACCTGGAGTACTGCGTGCAGTTCTGGAGCCCTCAGCACATAGGAAGGACATAGAACTGTTGGAGTGGGTCCAGAGGAGGGCACGAGGATACTCAGAGGGCTGGAGCAGCTCTCCTATGAGGACAGGCTGAGAATGTCGAGACTCTTCAGCCTGGATAAGGAAAGGCTTCCAGGAGACCTTCTAGTAGCCGTCCAGCATCTGAAGGAGGCCTACAGGAAGGCTGGGGAGGGACTGTTTACAAGGTCTTGCAATGCCAGGACAAGGGGCAATGGGTTTAAACTGGCAGAGGGGAAATTTAGACTGGATGTTAGGAGGAAGTTCTTTCCAGTGAGGGTGGTGAGGCACTGGAACAGGTTGCTGAGGGAGGTTGTGGCTGCTCCCTTCCTGGAGGTGTTCAATGCCAGGCTGGACGAGACCTTGAGTAACCTATACTAGTGGGAGGTGTCCCTGCCTATGGCAGGGGGTTGGAATTAGATGATTCTTGAGGTCCCTTCCAACCTTACCATTCTATGATTCTATGATTCCATGAATTATTTAATGTTCTTAGTATTGGCCAGATAGTAGGAAACACTTTTGATAGCATTTAACATTTTACTTCAAAACTGGTTCAACTTTTATTCCCGTCTGTCTGACTCAAGTTGCTATGCATTTTCCTGTAGTAACTAAGCTGCTGTGTACAAATGCAGGCTCTATTTATGATATTTAACATGCTACTTCTCTTTAGTGTTCCAGGCTACACACGAAACAATCTCTAGCATATTAACTGCCTGTTTTCACCTGAAGTAAAACAGGAAAGCATTTTAAAAGATAAGTTTTCCCTTGTTACCTTTCCTACTTGCACTGTATATTATCAGAGTCTTTTTTCCCTCATGTGTAAGCAGAGGCAGATATAGAGAAAAATGTGTTCTTTAAACCACGGGAACATTTTTCTTTGCTGTTCTATTAATATCTGACTGAAATAAAAAGGAGAAATTCTGAATAAATGACTACAGGCTTCTTAAAATCTGTAAAATGATTTTTTAAGCAGGGTTTTGGCTAGCAAAAATGGGGTCTGAACATGTGTGTAATGGAGCCAGACTCACAGAGGAAAATGGTAATTTCTTATGTCTGGCACCTGTCATGTTTCTTTAAGAGTCTAAATGCACATGTTATCACTGATAACCAGCCTTACTCCCAATCAAAGCATAGTTTTCAGAGGTAAATCTTAGCGTCCTTTTGAAGTCCACTTTCAAAACATGATCCAGTGTTATCCACCAGAGGCCATTATCAACTAGATTTGTTTGTACCAAAAGTAGGTTTGAAGGATAGTAGTGGTAAGGAATCAGAGAGAATCTTTCTTCCAACACTGAACAGGAGTGATAACAATGTATGTAGCACTACTCCTAAAACTTGCCTCTCTGCTCCAGTGGTTTTAGACCAGGGATTTAGTGATAACACACATAGCCTCACGATTGTGATTCTTCTGAACCCTACCAGGAGCAGCGTTCAGAGCAGGTAGCAATCATATTGCCCTATATATCATGATTAGTCTAGGACAAAGAACAGATGGCACAAGAAGGAGATGGATTCCATGAATATGGAGTGGGTGGCAATTGTAGCTGGTCCAAGCTCTCAAACCTGAGAGAGTGGTGTTGGTAAATAATGATAAATGTGAAGGGGTTGTTTCTTGGGTATTACAAGCTATAGGAAGACAGAATGGAGTTGTCAACTATCTGACAACTAATTTTTATACATGAGAGTTTTTTATGGTTGCTTTTATTCTGTGATGTGTTGTTTCATTTGTTTGTTTGCTGCCAGGCATTCACTGTGAGATTTTAGGATTTACAATGTATGAAGAGATGGCTTTGTGTGGGAAAAGCCTGTAAGACCAGCCAGGGAAACTGTGGTTTTACAGCTAGAGAAGATGAATTAAAAACTAGTAGTGAATGTTTGGGCCTGTTTTAGGGATAAATGAATATAAACAAGTATATTTGACTTTCCTGTGAGTTTTGATCCACGGAGTCAACTGATCATAGAATCGTAGAATGTCAGGGGCTGGAATGGACCTCGAAAGATCATCTGGTCCAGTCCCTCTGCCAGAGCAGGATTCACCTAGAGCAGATCACACAGGCATGCATCCGGACAGTTCTTGAATATCTCCAGGGAGGGAGATGCCACAACCTCCCTGGGTAGCAGGTTCCATTGCTCTGTCACCTTCACAATGAAAAAATTCTTCCTCAGGTTCACATGGAACCTCTTACACCTCAACTTTCACCCATTGTCCCTTGTCCTGTCACTGGGTGTCACTGAGAATGTTGTATTTTCATTCATGGTTCCTTTTCAAATCTAGTTACTGTATTGGGAAAAGGAATGCTCTGAGCGCCAGGCAGAAGAGGAAAGTACTCCAAAGGAAGTTGGACTAAGTCTCTTCAGGCACCCAGTGTATAGATTTCTTTGGCTTATGAAAGACATGTCAGTCACACCTCCATTCAGGATCAAATCTGGCCTGTTTCTGAGACTTAGTGTCATAGGCGGCAAGTAATAACTCTACAGTGGAGAGATGACATGTTTCAGTGGAGATGCCAACGTGTAAGCACGGATTACTTTAACTGACCTTTGCTTGGCAGATGCCTCAGAAGGTGCAAAATGGCTCAGCAAACCCATGAGAATAGATCTAGGATTTTAAGGATTTTATTCCTCTCCCCCTCCAAATTGATGAATTAATTGCTGGTTTTCATTCTTTTAAGCAATGTTGTACCAATTTGTATTCCAGAAGAAAACAGAGGGCAATACTGTACAGTTTCACAATTAGAAACTTTTGATTAGACATTTTTCTTATTATTTTCTTTCTAAAGTTTATCTCTGTACCTAATTACATATTTTAGAATTTAATAGTTATAGACTTTCAGAAGAACTTTGCTTTCTTTTCATTGCAGGAAAAGAAAATGGGTTTCACAGTTCCTCAAGGGAATTTATTCTTCGCACCAAAGAAATTTTTTGCAATATTAACTGCACTTGCACTATTTTTCTTCTACATAATTCGTGTCTCATGTTAGAACTTGAGAAAAAATTATCAGGGTTTTTGGTTTGTTTGGGGTTTTTTTGAGCAAGATTATTTTTTATTTCAGGTGAGGCTCAAGCTCATTCGTGACTGTCTTATAGGTTAAAATGAAGATACTGTTTCTGAGTGGTACATAAACTCTGTAATGGTTGCTGTCCTATAGCTTCAAAGTTGATTGTTTGCCCTTTCCAGAGCAATTAGTTTAAAATTTTGAAGATTTATGCAAAACTTTATGAAAAAGGCGTTTTGGAAAAGACAGAGAGCAAGAATTACTAATCCACCAGGAACATCAGGTCAATTTATTGATGGGAATTCTGCACCATTTTGGAAGATGGTGTTAGACAATATCTTGTCTTCTATTCTCTGTTGGTAGGAGCCTGAGTTCTGTGACACGGTGGTCATTTTCCTGTCTGTTTTGTAGTACAGTTGCAGTCATTAGTGGGAGGAATGTGCAGGGCTGGCTGAAAAAACAAACTTCTGTGAGAATTTGAGCCAATGAAGGACGACACTCTGAGCAAGCAGTTTCTTCACATTTCAAAGCCTGTTCAGTGAAATGACAGTCTGCACAGCAAGACACAGTGAAAGAGGATATACTGAGGTTTCATCTTGTTTGAAATTCTGTACTTTGAAAAGTTCTCCATGCATTCAAACCAGGATGAAAATACTTCTGTGCCCACAAAAACTATGCATCCGTCCCACTTGGTTATTTGTGACAGTTTTGTGAAATATGTTTTTTCTAATAGGGAGTCATCAGGTTTCTCAGCCCTACTTGTGATTCAGGGGCAAAAGCAGACAGAAGTTTGCAGGTTTTAAGTGGGCCTCCAATTGCTTTTCCATCACAATTTTATGATCACTGGCACATTGCCCACCTGTAAGAGAGACAATTAAGAACTACTGGGACAAACTGTAAACAGGTAGTCATGTTGCAAATGCCTCCTTGTGGTATATGCTGCATTAGCTGTTGCTTTCTGCAAGTTGTGTTTGCCAAGTACATTGTCCTCCTGCTGTCCTATAGTCTGCCATACATTGTTAATGCAAGTGATTGAGAAGTAAAGTTACCTTTTGTCTATTTGCCGTTTACTCTCGGCTTCATCTTATGACTTCAAAAGCAATGAGAGTACTGATGATGGTGTTAATAGGAGCAAGACCAGGATATTTCAATATCTCACATAGCTTCTATATGCTTCAGTTAATAAGTCAGTGTCCACTTAAGTTACAGGTGTGCTAGTAGTTCACAGAATAACAGAATGAATTAAAAAATCATAGAATTGTAGAATCTCAGGGTCTGGAAAGGACCTCGAAAGATCATCTGGTCCAGCCCCTCTGCCAGAACAGGATCACCAAGAGCAGATCACACTATAACATATCTAGATAGTTCTTGTGTATCTCCAGAGAGAGAGACTCCACAACCTCCCTAGGCAGCTGGTTCCAGTGCTCTGTCACCCTCACAATGAAAGAAATTCTTCCTCAGGTTCACGTGAAGCCTCCTATGCCTCAGCTTCCACCCATTGCCCCTTGTCCTGTCACTGGGCGTCACTGAGAAGAGGCTGGCTCCATCCTTCTGGTATTTTTCCCTTACATATTTATGAACATTAATGATAGGGATTGGAAGGGAGGGACCTCTCTGGAGACCATCTAGTCCAAACTTCCTTCCAGAGAAGGTTTACCTAGAGCAGGTTGCACTTTGAACAGAAACCAAAAGATTGCTATGTATTTTGGAACATTCTGAAATGTGAAGGCCGCTTAGTCATTCACAACTTTGTGCAAATGCTAATTCCTAGCACTTGGGCAGCTGAGGCCCTCTAGTCACAAAGTCGTTTGGATATGAGTACAGCGCATCTTAATGTCAGACCAAAACCCAAAAGAGATCACAAATAACATAAATAATTTTACACCTTGATTTATATATAATGAAAAAGTTATTTGAATTGACAGTTTGGGTTTTTTTAAGCAAGCAGGGGGAAAGGATAGATTTTATTGATGAGGTGCTCTGAAGTTGTCTTCTGCCTGCTTCTACTCAATGGAAATTCATAGTAATGTAAGCTTCCTCCTAACCATTCTGTCAAATACCCTTTTTTTCCTTTCCTCATGATTATTTTTAACAAAGTTAAGCACCTAGGACAAAGTACCAGAAGACTCTCACTGTTATTTGCTTAGGGATGAGTGCTTTGCTAGTGCTGTAGTCTGAAGCTGGCAATATTCAGTTGTTTTGTATAATATTTGAATTGTGGGAGTGGAGTATATAGCCACTGCAGAGCTAAATAACAGTGTGGTGCCAATGAGGTGAATTGAATGGTATTTAATCATAGCTGTGTCTACTACTCAGGCTCCTACAGTGGACTTCTGGAGTGGCAAAGCAATTATTAATACAGTAATGGTCTTCATATAGGGACATTAGGCATGCTTCAATCTAGGCTTGGAAAAGGTATGGTTCTCATAATCATCTTTAAAGACACAAAGTCTTTTTGAAGCTATTTACTTGTCCATAACCAAAATATCAGATACTTCACTCTCCTCAGGTGTGTTTATTTTCCCTGTTTCCTGTTAATAGAAAATTCTAGGAAGCTGCACTATCAAGGATTATGAATGTACATTCCTGGAAGGTCAAGGTACATATTCCTGGCTGGACTGCTGGAAGATACATCTATCACAGAGTCACAGAGTTGTAGGGATTGGAAGGGACCTCCAGAAATCATCTAAATCCAATCTCCCTGCTAAAGCAGGTTCGCCTAGATCAGATTTCATAAGAGTGCATCCAGGCAGTTTTGAGTCTCCAGAGACCCAGACCTCTCTGGGCAGCCTGTTCCAGTGCTCTGACACCCTTACAGTGAAGTTTTTCTTTAGGTTCAAACTATCTGCTGTTGTTCTTCCAATGTATGTGAGCTGATGTAGGATGGTTGTTTTGTTTGAAGCAGGTTAGAGACCTGCACCATGTGCTGCCAGAACATGTTGGGTTAGTAACCTCCAGTTGTTTTGTGGGAATAAGCAGTTGGAGTTGTAACATCATCTACCACACAGCTTGTTTCAGGCAGTGTCTTGACAAGCTGTAACATCATCTGACGTACAGCTAGATTCAGGCAGTGTCTGACAGGCTGCTAAGCTTGAGTGAGGGTGGTACATAAGCTCAACACAGATTTAACTGAACTGTATAGACCTAGCTTCATGTGATCAAGTCTTAGCTTTTCTGCTTGTTGATAATATTTGTCCTTGCATACCTTGCAAAACACTGTGAGGTCTCCTTTATTTGCAGTATTAAACAACTCAGAAAAGAACACACTGGCAATGTGCATTTTGGTTGTGGATTGCAGTGTAAAATGCATTTTTCCCATGATTAATTTTTACACATTCATGCAATACAGAATTGCATTTCATTCAATCTATGCTCTAGGGGAATATGTTATCAGGAGGAGATAATTTTCTATTTGTTATGCCTTCATCCCAGAATCTCTTCTTAAAGGGAAATTTCAGAAATCCTTATGAAAGTAAGTTATAAAAAAAACCTCCCTGAGAGAAATGAGGTTTGTCTTACGTGTTCATTTACTGTGGTATTTGAGGATTGAAGGAGATAATACCTAGCATCTTTTCAAACATTGTTCTGTACAAAACACTTCCACTTCAGCTGCTTCTTACAGCCTCTATAGCCTGTTTACATATTACGAAGGCTATCTAGTATACATTGTATCTTGGAAGTTACCAGCAAGCAACTCATTCCACAGTGTGTAAAAACAAACATAATTTCAAATTAATCCTTTGCATGCACTTAAGGAAACCAAATAAAAATACAAAGGTAAAACAAGAGGAGAGGTGACAGCTTCCTATTTGAAAGCAGCTCCCTTTCTATGCTTGTACAGGTAAATAGTAAACTCAAATGATCTCAATTCAAGATGTTCTCTCTTCTTCTGCCTCTACAGTTGTACTTGCAAAAGCTTTTGCACTTGGATTGCTGAAGTTTATTGTCTGAGCCATTTTAAGGAATGATCTTCATAAAATAGCTTAATATATATTCCTTGCCCTGACCAGGATATTTTTATGTCTTACATCCTCTTAGGAACAAATTGAAGGAAAACAAAGTCATAATGTCACCACTAAAATCATTCAATATGACAAAGAGTGATCTTCTACTATATAAAAGACAATTAATTTGCATCGCCTTGTAACTATAAGGTACACCTGTGGTAGAACTAACTGCAACGTGTGTCTGTGGTATCAGAAAATCAGTTAACTTAATCTGTGCATATTATAAACACCTGCACAGGTAGTGCATGACAGTCTATAATAATGAATAGTGCACAAGGGAAAACAATACTACATGGCATGAAGATAAAGGATATTGGCATTAGTCTAAAATAGAAAATCCCTGAGCGATGTCATAAAGAGATGTATGATGTCTGCATTGTTTTGTATGGTAATAATCTGCCTATCCACGTCATTTTCATAATGAAAGATGGATATAGACTGTCATATAGGCAGCTTGAGAAGAAATTACCTGGTTTTGTTGAATAATTTTTGCATGAATGGTTTAGGTTTGTGGGTTTTCTTGCTTTGGTTTTCCGAGGTCTGCCGTTTCTTTCTAACACTCGACAACCTGATCTCATCAGATCAAATAAGCTAAACATACTCAGATCGAGTCAATGCTTAGATGAGTGATTTCCAAGATGATTCCAGAATGCGTTGGGACACTGCTGCATATCAGTATTCCTCTCTTGTGAGCACTGAACGAGCATCCTCCATGCTGCTGGGGAGTTCACTTGATACAGGAATATTCATCCTTATCTTAAATGATCTTTTATCATCGCCACACTGTTGAACATCATCCACATTCCCCCATCAGTGCCTCCGAATGCTGGTGTCCAAGTAGTCTACCAAGACTCTTTTGAGATGAAAGGTACTGACTAAGCAATGGCACCAGCTGAAATGCTTTATTTTATACTGGGTTACTGCAGCCCTGATTTTAGTGTATCACAACAATGTGTTAGTTTTAAGGCATCGTTTAGGTCAGCCTTTGAGTGGAGTGTAAAGAACACTATGTCAGAATTTCTTATGCAGAGTCAGGAGAAGTGCTGACATACAGCTGTCAGAAGTGCAAGATAAACCAGCATTTCTGTTGTCGTCTTCTGTGAGATAAAACAGAATGATTGTGGCTGGTTTTTATCTCTTTGTAAGCTGTGATGTAATTGGCTTATTGGATTTAACTGAGCCCTGGGCCAGGACATTGCATCAGGAGATTTCTGTTTGCCTTACCCTAAACCAGTTGACTTAATATTTCTTGATTCAACTGAACATACAGGGTGACATCTCATACTGTGTAGACTCTGTTTTTTTCTGAGTTGTGTGTAACAGCTACAGTTCTACCTCTCTTGAACAAAATATCTAGGAAATCCATACATGAGGACTAAATATTGTAATAGCTAAAAGCTCTGATGAAGAATGCCAGCTCGCTTGTAATCACCAAGCTCACAGTGCAAAATGAAACAAGAGGGTATCAAACCTATTGGCACATTTAATGCAAATAAACACAAAATACAAGTGGAAGAGGTGAGTAACCTTGAATGATGAGAAGGAGGAAGCCCAACAACCTGAGTAACATCTTTACTGTTTAATACCATAATCCAAATTTTTCAAAGAAGAAAAAGTCATGCTTTTCTTTTGTATTTTTTTTCTAAATAAATAGCAAACCATGGAGTGATTTCCTTAACTGAATTCATAAAATGAGACACGCAGCAAAATCCCCACTATTAGTGTCATCATAGTTGTGAGTAGGTAATCACTTTTGGTTTTCTTGCTCCAAGACAATCATCATATTCCAGTTTGAAGGAACATATAATGTGGGGGGTAATTATACAGGAATTGTGTATATAACAAAGAAATCTCTGAGGCACAAAGCTAGAATCTGGATGTGTTCCTTCCACAGGGTCAGGGCCTGCTGCATATGGGGGACCTTATTTGCAAACTGTACGTCTGCCTGTGTAACAGACAATATCCAATCTCAATGAGAAATTCAACTCTGACAAAAGCAGTTCCAGTGACTTCAGTGAAGTTCTGCCTGACCACACCAGAAGTGAGCTAAACTCATTGACACTAATTTGGGCATTCAGTTTGCATACTGTGTCAAAACACTGACTCATGTGCTCTGAGAACTTCCAGTGCTCTTTAGAGCAAATGGTACAATGAAGTAAGATGTCAATTGTTCATAAATCTCTTTCATTTGTATATAAAGCTGTGTAGGAAATCTGATTGCACATCAAAACTATGTCCACTTACAGAAGGTAGGAAGGAAGGAAGTCTCTTTTTGTTAATGTTTTTTTCTTTCAGTCTGAAAATGTAAATACTTTTGTAAATGTTCTGGGGACTTTGTAGTATGCACTTTTGCGCTGTTTCTTTCCTTTGGCGCTAAATGAGGATTTGCCTATGACATGTAAATGTAGGTAAGGAAGTGACATTTATAGACTTGGAGAGGGTTTGTTACTACCAAGCATACCTGCATCTGCCTGTCTTTGTACCTTTGCAGGATTTCACATTGCCAAATATAATGTTCGTCATGGTTTTAATTTTTCCTCAGAATGGATCTCTTTTATGTCTGCTATTTGCCATCCTTGTCAGAGTCGTTGAGCACAAGAAATTCAGTATCTACAAGAGGCAGAAACTGCTTTCTTCCTCACATTCATGTAATAGGTAATGGATGTTTTTAAGAAAGGATCTTTACTCTCTGCTTTACCTATTCATGTGTAGGATTTTGATTTCATTTGAAATGAAAGGCGTAAACCTTGGGTCTGAAAACTAATAGAATTTCTGCATTTACCTGCTGATCCATAGCCTTTAGGTTAGATTGTGTGTCAGGCAGCAGTCGGCTTGTTGAATGAAGCAATACTTTAAAACTAAAATGAAAAGACTTCTGTTATATGTAGCCTGACACCAGATGTGAAGGCAGATTTCTGGTGGCTTATTATTGGAAATATTTTCCAGTGTGTCTGATAAGCGAGACTGAACAAGCTGTGGGAAGTAGACCTAATCAGATAATGCTGTCTTGTAGACCAGAAAAAAAAAAAAAAAAAANTGTGTTTTGTCTAAGTGCTATGCCTTCTCTTGTCAAGATTGAGGACAAAAAGGCTAGTGTAGTGTCAAAAGGCACTGTAGAGATCAGGGAGCAAACCTGTTGCTTTGTGAGTGTGGCCGTTGCCAATTTACTTGTATGTATACATTGTCTGTATTACAGAAGGTTTATATCTAAGTGCTTGAGTGAGTTGAAGGTCTGGAGATGGGGCATGTAAGAAGGGCTGGAAGAACATGAAACTATCAGCTATTCATTTTTCATCAAGTCTAGGTTTTTGTTGTTTGGGTTTTTTTAAACTTCAAAGGAATTTAAGATACAGACTTGTGAGGAGAGTCCCCATGAAGGATCAAGCACTGTCTTCTGCTCAGTCTCTCAGTCCATGGACATCCTTTATGGAAATGCATCTGAACGCTGAGGATGTTCACAAGATGAGCACATTGTCAGTGTGAATTGAGAAGCATTCATGATGTTGCAGGATGGAGGACAAAGGGAAATCTTATAGAAATGCTTAGAAAGAGTTCCAAAGAACTGAAACCAAAGAATTCTTTCGTTGTTTCAATGCCTGGATATGAAGTGATGGTTACACAGATTCCTGTTTAACACAGGAAGATATTTAACACAACTTCACGTATTTTCATCTCTTCAGACTGCATGTAGATAATAGTTTATATCAAATGCAAACACAGTGCCATATTAATATTGCATGAAAAAGGTGCACTTGTATTTGATGACTAGGAACACTTTTTTACTTGACTGTTGTCGAAAGATCCTCTTAGTTTTAAGTTTTAGAGTTTTCTAAACAGTGCAACTCTTGCCTTGGTGTCTTAAATGTCTCTGCACATGTGAAAACAGCTTTAATTGCATAAACCTTTACTCTGGTCTTGTCAGACCTCATCTGAAGTACTGTGTGCAGTTCTGGAGCCTCCAGCATAGGAAGGACATGGAACTGTCGGAGCGGGTCCAGAGGAGGGCTGCGAAGATGATCAGAGGGCTGGAGCAGCTCTCCTGTGAGGACAGACTAAGAGAATCGGGACTCTTCAGCCTGGAGAAGAGAAGGTTTTGAGGGGACATTGTAGTAACCTTCCAGTATCTGAAGGGTGCCTACAGGAAGGCTGGGGAGGGACTATTTA
>VWZE01008021.1:0-27596 GCA_013396675.1 Eubucco bourcierii
TATCTCTTTTCTTTTGCTTCCCCCCCCACCCCCAATATCCCTTTTTTTCCAGTTCCTTAATTTTTCTTTTTTCCTAATTATTTTTCCATCTTTTCTCCCTCCATTTTCTTATTTTTCCATTATCTCTTTTCTTCTTTTTCCACCATCTTTTTACTTTTTTCTTCTCCTTTTTTTGGTTTTTTCCTTTGATTTTCTCTTTTTTCCTTTTTTCTTCTTTTTTTTTTTTTGTTTTCTTTTATCTCCTTTTATCTTCTTTTTTTCCTAGATTTTCCTTCTTATTTTTTATTTCTCTTTTTTCTTCTTTTTTTTCATATTTTCCCTTCATCTTATTTCATTTTTTCTTCTTAATCTTTTAATCTTTTTTCTTTGTCTTCTTTTTTCTTCATTTATCTTTTTATTTTTTTCCTTTTACTTACTATTTTCTTTTTAATCCTTTTTTTTTCCCCTCTTCCTTCATCTTTCTTCTTTTTTCTTTCATCTTTGCTCTTTGAGGTTTGTCATCCTGAGGTTTACAGAAACTCCTCCTGCTGCTCAGCCAGGCAAGGCTTGGGAGAGGGGCGGGGTGGGGGGTGAGGGTACACTTTTGTAGCCCTCCCTGATGCAAAATGGTGGAAAGATTTCCAGCTCATTGCAACTCTGTCTGCAGAACATGCAGGTGCTAAGAAATTAGGCAGGCAAAGAGCCCCTGTGACTATAGTTAAGTGAAGAGTCCTGCAGATTAAGTGGTGCTGAGGGCCATGGATTAGCACCAGTCTTGGTAGAGGCAGACAGTAGTTGGACTGGTGTATCTTAAAGGTCTTTTCCAAGCAAGACACTTCTGTGATTCTGTGCCTGGGAGGCTGTTTAAGATCACAGATGACAGACAAAGGCCAAGCCTGTGTTTGCTCTTTACCCCATCAGTCCGGTAACATGATTCCACTTGCACCCAACATGGGAAAGTGGCATCAAATAAAGTTTGGAAAATGAAGCAGGCACAGGACCAGGCTCCAGAGAAGATGGATCTGGAGTTTTTGAAGTGTGTTTACAAGTTAATTCAGGTAGGAAATTATTCTGACAGGTAGAGAGTAATGTTTGCTCCCGTGGGCTACTTGTGCTTTATTTAGGGCTTAAATGAAGCGCAAAAGCTCATGAAAGGCAAAAAATCCTTCAACGTGGAGAACAACCCTCTGAAGGTGAAATAACCCCACACCACCATTCCCCACACCAGCCACAACTGCTGCTTGAGCCTGGCACGAGGGGTCAGCAACCCCTGCTTATCCTAGTGCCTGGCGTTCCTGGGGCTGAGGTCACAATGGTAGTTCCTGCAGTAGCTCTCTCTGTAGGAACTGATCTCTTTGAAGCTCACCTGCACACACTCTGCCAGTGCCAAGGTCCCAGGGAGGGTAATCACCCCTTGGAGGCACACCTGGTTGGGTTTGAAACCATGAGTTGCTGTCAACAGGGTTATAAGCAGAGATGCGCTCCTAAGCTGGGCCATCCCCAGACCATTGGTAGCCGCTGGCAGAGAGCTTTACAATGGATGGTTATCCCCTCTAATGAAACTTGTCTGTTCTCCCATGGCTGAAGTGTGGACACCAGCTATGCCCCTTGCCCTCTCATTGAAATGTGGAAATATTATTGTGGAGTCTGAAGTAGTGGCCCAGGTGTTCCTTTTACTGCTTCTGATTACCACAGCAAACATCACAGGGAAGGTTCAGAGCAACTCAGTGTGAAAGTCAGGTACCTGGGAGCATTTTGGTGATGCTGGCATTTATTTCTCTCCAGGGAGGCTTTTGCAAAGAGACATCCCCACATCTACTACAGGCTAATTACACTTCCTAAGAAGTTGTCATAGAATTGTTAATGTTGGAAGAGCCCTTTAAGATCAGCAAGTCCAACCATAAATCCAGCATTACCATGACCACTAAAAAACATGTCCCAGAGTGCCAAGTCCACACATTTCTTGAACACCTGCAGGGACAGGGACTCCACCGCCACCTCCCTGGGCAACCTGTTCCAATGCCTGACCACTCTTCCAGTGAAGGTGTTTTTTCTAATACTCAGCCTAAACCTGGCACAATTTGAGGCCATTTCCTCTCATCCTATCAGTTGTTACTAGGGAGAAGAAACCAACCCCCTCCTGACTTCAACCGCCTTTCAAGGGTTTTTACAAAGCAATGAGGTCTCTCCTCAGCCTCCTTTTCTCTGGGCTAAGCAACCTGAGTTCCTTCAGCCACTCCTCAGAAGACCTGCTTTCCAGACCCTGACCTGCTTTCCAGACAATATCTCCAGAGAAGGCCAGCACCTCTCCTTCTCTGGAGATTCCAAATGCACCTGGACATTGTGACCCTGGGCAACCAGCTGTGGGTGACCCTGCTTTAGCAATAGGGTCAGACTAGGTGATCTCCAGAGGTCCTTTCCAATCTTCCCCATTCTATGACTTTGGGATTCTGCTGGAAGTACTTAATGTGTGATGCTGTTCAGACTTTCCTCCATCATACTGGACCATGTCGGTTTTTTATGTGTCTGTGGGGTCACTTGGCTTGGTTATGCTCAGAGGGTCTGACCATCTCAGAGACTCTTAGAATCATGGTGGCTGAAAATGACCTTGAAGATCATCAAGTCCAACCATTCTCTGACTCTGCCAAGTTTTGTGCTAAAGTGTGTCCCCCAGCATCGCATCTCTGCTTTGCTTTGCTCCGGACCCCCTCTTTTGCCATGTCTATTGGCAGAGGAGGATGCAAGGGTTTTGCTCTCTGCTGCAGTAGTTGCCAGCCCATCTATCTGTATTCATACAGACAGATCTACTGCCTCAGGGGGAGGTCAGCTGTCTTAACCTGGCACTTGGCTGCCACTTCAGGGACTAAGCTTTCTTGCTTCTTACCTCTGCGCTGTATCTACTCAACCAAACCTAAAGAGTTTAATGAGATTGTCGGCAGAGGTAATGAAGAGAGTCCTGTTGATTAGAACAGAACCTCAGTCAGACCCTTCATTTCTCCCTGCTGTCATGTGGGACACATTTGTTATTCTGGCCTTTTTTTTTCCATCCCATAATCTTAGCATGGTGGGAGTTGGAAAGGAACTCTGAAGATCATCCAGTCCAACTCCCCTGCCTAAACCTGCAACAGGTTGCCCAGGATCACAATATCCAGGTGGGTTTGGAATATCTCCAGAGAAGGAGACTCCACAACCTCTCTGGGCAGCCTGCTCCAGGACTCCAGCACTCTCACACTATAAAGATTTTTTCCTTAAGTTAAGCAAAACCTCCTGGATTCCAGTTTGTGCCCATTGCCCCTTGTCCTGTCACTCGACACCACTGAAGAGTCTAGTCCCATCCTCTTGCCCCCCATCCTGAGAAGATCCTCTCTCAGGCTGCTCTTCTCCTGATTCCACAGCCCCAAGTCTCTCAGCCTTTCTTTCTCACAGAGATGTTCCAGGCCCCTCAGCATTATCTTCATGGGCTGTGTTGGACTCTCTTCAGTAGTTCTGTATCCCTCTTGAACTGGGGAGCCCAGAACTGGACCAATTGCCTCAGAGTTTTGGGAAGGAGAAAGTAGCATTTCACAAAGAACCTGTCTTGCTGCAGCTTATTCAGCCCAGCATTTCCTGCCTTCAGCTGTGCCCTCTTGTACTGCTACAGCTAAAGGGGTTGAGATGCTCCAACGCTAAGTAGAGAGAAAAATCTGAAGGTGATCAGGAGCTGTGCATCTGTTATACTTAATTGCTGTGTGCATCATTCATATGTTCATGCATTTCATGCACTTTGGCCTGAGAATTGCCCATTCAGCTTTAACAGGTAATTACAGGAGTGACCAGACATTGACATGGCACATGAATGCTCGTTGGCTATGACAGATGGATGTGTCTGGACCTTCTGATTCATCATTTTGTGTTTCCTTTCTGAAAGGCTGTGTGATCCCCATGCAAAGAAACTGTGCTTCTGCCCCAGACCTGACCGCTCACAAAGGAAAAAGGAGGGGGAAAAAAGCACACCCTGTGTGCACCCCTGTTGTATGGGTGCTAGCTACAAACACCAGAGGCTGAGACAGCTTCTGGGCTCCCCAGTTCAAGAGAGACAGGGAGCTACTGGAGAGAGTCTAGCAGAGGCTACAGGGGTCTGGAGCCTCTCTGTGAGGAGGAAAGTCTGAGGGACCTGGGGCTGTGTTTAGCCTGGAGAACAGCAGACTGAGAGGAGATCTTCTCAAATCTTAGCAAGAACTAAAGGGTGGTCATGAGGATGGGGTCAGGCTTTTCAGTGGTGTCCAGTGATAAGACAAGAGGCAACAGACACAAACTAGAACACAGGAATTTTCACTTGAGCTTAAGTAGAAAGTTGTTTGCTGTGAGGGTGCTGGAGCCCAGGAGCAGGCTGCCCAGAGAGGTTATGGAGTCTTTCTCTGGAAACTTCAAACTCCACCTGGGCATGTTAGCAGGGGTTTGGACAGGATGATCTGCAGAGGTCACTTCTAACCTCACCATACTGAAATTCCATGAACCTCTGAAGACTGGCTTTGCTCTAAAAAGGGCTATGCTTGCTGCTTGGAAACAGGACAGAGGAGATGAGGCTTGTGCTGTGCTTCTGGCAGGTGCAGCACAGAAAGCCCAGCTCTGTGGGATGCAGAACAAAGGTGATTCCACATGACTCTCAGCTGCTGCGCAGGCCATGGAGGCTTCTGACACACATTTGGGCAGTTGCAGTCTGCTCTGGTTGGAAGCAGGGCTCCCTGAGGTGCTCAGCTTTGCTGTCTGCAGGTTTGGAGCTGGCATGAAGAGCTTCATTTCCTCTGTCATCTCTGCCCTTTGCATCAGGGTTGCAGCCACCACAGGAGGCCATGATGAGTAGCACTGGTTTGGGTTGATGGTAACGGGCTGCTGGGCAGGAGCCCCACCCTGAGCAAGAGTGGACCTCCCCACCCCAGGTTTTACCTGTATGGCTGAGTGATAGCACTGAAACTGTTCTGGTTTGGGCTAGACCAGGACTGGTTTTGCTCAGTGCTGAGACTTCTCAATTCAAACTCTGCTCGCTGAGGCAGTTTCTGCAATTCAGAGCAGCTTTCACAGCCAGGGGCTACTGCTAGCAGGGAGAAACTAATGGGGAGAGTCACTGCCAAGGGCTGGGCTGCAGATCAAGGGCACTGCCACAGCTTACGCCCTACCATTGGAGTGCAGTAAGTCAGAGGTGGCCCCTGAGGGGAGGAGCAAACAGGA
This sequence comes from Eubucco bourcierii, assembly GCA_013396675.1. Lineage (NCBI taxonomy): Eukaryota > Metazoa > Chordata > Aves > Piciformes > Ramphastidae > Eubucco > Eubucco bourcierii. The sequence goes on from VWZE01008021.1 coordinate 5,188, forward strand.
TAGTTAACCCTAAACTGAGCAACAAGGAATTCCCCCATGGATGCCATCTTCAGGATGAAGGTGAGGGATCACCAAGGTCCAGCCTGTTCTTCAGTGGCCAGTGTCTGAGGAGGACTCTGTCCATTCTGTCCTTGGTCCCAATCCGTGAGTTCCTGAATCCGGAGGCTGAGACAGCTCCTGAATCTGGTTCTTTTCTGCTACTGAGTCCAGTCTGGGGCTTCCCCAATGCTTGCCCCCCACTGCCCCCATCAGTGGTAGCAGTGACATCATTTCCATCACAGATTGAGTTCCTTACTGGTTTCACAGTATCACAGAAAGGCTCAGGTTGGAAGGGACCTTAGAAATCATCTACTCCAACCTCCCCATCATGGGCAGGGATGCTTCTCAACTAGACTCAGCTTCTCAAGGTCTCATTCAACCTGGTCTTGAACAGCCCTAGGGAGGAGGCATCCACAGCCTCGCTGTTTTTCATCTCTGTGCCTTTAAAGAGTTCTGCACCTTTTTTTCTAAGAGGTCTTTTATTGTGATAGAATAAAAACTTGGTCATCTGGAACAGATATTACCAAACCAGTGGGGAAGGGGGAAGATGTGGTTGGCTCCCCTACCTCTTTGGGGTCAGATAAAGAGCTGAAGTCTTGTCCACAAAGTCCTAGGGGTTGCCAAAACCTCTGAAGTGGCAGGAATTGGGAACTTCCAGAGTTTATGCAAAAATACAGGGTGGCTCCTTATGTGGGCAGCCAGTTGACATTTATGATGTTTTCATTTTGCTACCAAAAATGTCCTGTGGTTTGACTGGGAATTGACACAAGTAGAGGCTGAATTGTGCACAGCATGTGGCCCAGGCCCTGCCTAGCCTGGAGGAAAGGGAGGATACAGTCACTGGAAGCAGCTTCAACTGATCATCTCATCCATCCTTCTCAGGTCTGATGGGAATGGCTATAGTTAGACCATCCCTTGCTGAGGTTTGCATGGACCAGTCTCAGAAGCCAGTTCTGAGTTTCATTCAGGTACAACCTGTTCCAGAGCATGGCAATTCTTAGAAGTTAGGGTGGGAAAAAATCCTTCTTATCTGCCTTAAATCTCCTTTGCTGTAAATTATATCCATTCATTCTTGTCTCAGGAAGAGTGGATGTGGAGAACAATTGATTATCTTTCTTTTTATAGCAGTCTTTTTAACATTCCTCTTGATGCAGACTCAGTCTCTTTTTAGGCTTCTCTTTTCCAAAATGAAAATTTTCCATTCCTCCAGGCTGACCATGGAAGGCATCGTGTTTTCTGACTCCTGTCAGCCTTGCAGCCCTCCCTTGGACTCCACAAAGGTGGCTGCCTGTTCTTAAATGCTTTACTGGAGCATTTCCTTATGTGAAACCAGAGCAGCATCAGGAGTGGGATAAGATGGTTTTATTCCTCTCGTGTTTTGACATGTTTATAAATAGGCAACAGACTAGCCAAAATGCATGGGTTCATAGAATGGTTTGTGTTGGAAGGGACCTTGAAGGTCATATGGTTCCTATCTCCCCACCATAGGCAGGGACACCCACTAGAACAGATTGCTCAAGGATTAATCCAACCTGGCCTTGAACACCTCCATGGAGGGAGTATCCACAACCTCCCTGGGCAACCTGTTCCAGTGTCTCACCATCCTCACTGGAAAGAATTTCTTCCTAATCTCAGTCTATATCTGCCCTCTTCCATCATCCTATCGCTACAAGACCTTCCTGACTTTCTTGTAGCCTCTTCATGTACTAGAAGACTGCTCTAAGGCATCCCCTGAGCCTTCTCTTCTCCAGGCTGAACAGCCCGAACTCTCTCATCCTGTCCCAGTTTGGGAGGTTCTCCAGCCCTCTGCTCATCTTCATGACCTCCTCTTTACCTTCTCCAGCAACTCCACGTCCCTCTTATGCTGGAGGCACCAGAACTGGGTGCAGCGCTCCACTGTCGATTTGTGGTTTCAAGCCCACAATAAAACTGGAAGTGATGATTCATCTGAGTTCCATGTTTTTCCTGCCACTTGTCCTGTTCTGACCTTTCCTGTCCCCAAGAGGTCTATACTGACAACTTCTATTGTATTAAACCAATGTGGTCCTAGCTAATCAATGAGCGTGACTCTCCATCTCTCCTAACTACGTCTGCCTTTCCTCCTCTACATCGTGCCTGCTTTTTCCATTTTGGTCTTCAACCACTCCATTAGTAAAACTATTGGGAAAGTTGCTTACCCTCTCTGTCAAAGAGTAACATCTCACATGATCCGCTATCTTGTAAACCTCAAATTCCCCTAACTGGTTTTGCTCTGGCTTGAATTTCAGGTTTCAAAAGCATTAACCCTGTATTTACTCAGCACTGGCAGCAGTGCACCATTTAGATGACTTTAGGCCCTGAGGGTAAACAGCTCATTGCCTCCATCCCTCATTAAAAACAAAGACAATTTGTGCTGTTTGTCTAATCGCTTAAAAAACACCCAAAAAACATCCAAACAACAAAACTCACTTTGCTGTGGAACCCATGAGTGCACAGTTCATTCTTTCTTGTTTAACTGCTGTTTAATAGTTGACAAAAAAAAAGATGGGTCTGGACGCTTGGGGTGGCTAGTGATGGGAAAAGGGCAGTGGGTACAAACTAGAATGCAGGAGGTTTCACTCAAACAGAATGAGAAATTTCTTTGTGTTCAGGGTGCTGAAGCCGTGGAACAAACTGTGCAGAGAGGCTGTGGAGTCTTCTTTGGAGATATTCCAAACCCACCAAGATGTGTTCCTGGGCAGTTTTATGTAGGTGACCCTGCTTTAACTTTATTGGATGATCTGCAGAGGTCTCTTCCAACCCCCACCATCAACAGAAGGATGCCCATGAGGCAACAATGTGCCCTTGTGGCCAAGAAGGCCAGTGGCATCCTGGGCTGGATTAGGAGGGCTGTGGTTAGTAGATCAGAGAGGTTCTCCTCCCCCTCTACTGAGAGGGGAGCCTCATGTGGGCACATCTGGAATATTGTGTCCAGTTCAAGAAGGACCTCAGGGAACTGCTTGAAAGAATCCAGGGCAGATTACCAAAGATGCTGAAGGGAGTGGAACATCTCCCTTATGAGGAAAGAATGAGGGAGCTGGGGCTCTTTAGCCTGGAGAAGAGGAACCTGAGGGGTGACCACATTCATGGTTATAAAGATGTGCAGGCCAGTGATGGGAGGACAGAGCCAGGCTCTGCTCAGTGATGTCCAGCAACAGGACAAGGGGCATTGGGTGCAAGCTGGAGCAGAGGAGGTTCCACATGGACATATGGAAAAACTTTTTCAGTGTGAGGGTGCCAGAGCCCTGGAGCAGGCTGCCCAGAGAGGTTGTGGAGTCTCCTTCTCTGGAGACAATCCAAGCTCACCTGGATGTGTTCCTGTGTTCCTCCTGTGAGGGGGTTGTACTGGATGATCTCCGGAGGTCTCTTCCAACTCCTAACATTCCGTGATTCTATGATGTACAATTCTAGCATCTGACTGCTAGAGTCATTAAGGATGAGGAGATAGAATCATATGGCAAGGAGGAGAAAAAATCCCAGAACCTCAGTGATTGTGGAAATGCTCTTTCTCCCTCGGTGCTGTTCAGTATCATTAGCTGTGATAGCAAAGCCTCTCAGCCAGCATGGTGAACCCTCACCCCGTGAAGCACTTGTAATGGTTCCTCTGTGGTGCTGCACCACAGAGAGATGCTGCTTGCTAACTTGTTTCTATTGTTTTGCAATGAGCTGTAGAGGCTGCAGACGCGACCTCTCGAGAGGAGCTCCGTGCTTGATCGTCCTCGGCGTATTTAACTGGGGTTTAGAGTGTCCACTTGAGTCTACTGACACAGTAGGTGAGGAAATGGAGAATTAATCTTCTATCACAATCCCTTCTGTAGAGAAATTTCCTAATTAAACATAGCAGAAAATTACTTTTAAGAGTAGCGAGAGGCAGGGAACAAAGAATTCTTTACTTTATTGTGGCCATGGGTGATATTAATTGAAAATTAATTCATGCAAATCTTCTAACTGCATCTGTTGTCCACGGTGGTCTTCCCAAGGTGGAACCATCTTTGTCCCCAACAAGGACTTCCACTAGGAAATTAGAAGGTGTTACACCACATGCTGCAACACGTTCTTCTGCTGTCCTAGTGCAAGTCCTTGTTGGTTCTGCTTCTCTTTGCCTTGCTTCAGCTTTTCTCTTCCTGTTTATCTGCCTTACCAGAGTTGGGAAAAATCCTTTGCCGATTGCCTCTTAGAATCATAGAATGGTTTGGGTTGGAAGGGACCTCCAAAGGTCATCTGCTCCAAACCCCCTGCAATCAGCAGGGACATACTCCATTAGACCAGGTTGCACAGAACCTTGTCCAACCTGACCTTAAATTTCTCCAGGCATGGACCCTGGACAATCTCTGGCAGTGTTCCACCACCCTCATGGTGCAGAACTTGTTCTTGGCATCCAATCTGGGCCGCAAGGATGATCAGAGGGCTGGAGCAGCTCTGCTATGAGGACAGGCTGAGAGAGTTGGGGCTCTTCAACCTGGAGAAGTGAAGGCTTCCAGGAGACCTGATAGTAGCCTTCCAGTGTCTGAAGGGGGGCTACAGGAAGGCTGGGGAGGGACTATTTAAAAGGTCTTGCAACGACCGGACAAGGTGCAATGGGTTTGAACTGGCAGAGGGAAGATTTAGACTAGATGTTAGGAGGAATTTCTTTCCAGTGAGGGTGGTGATGCACTGGAACAGGTTGCCCAGGGAGGTCGTGGCTGCTCCCTCCCTGGAGGTGTTCAAGGCCAGATTGGATGAGGTCTTGAGTGACCTATACTAGTGGGAGGTGTCCCTGCCTATGGCAGGGGGCTGGAACTAGATGATCCTTGCGGTCCCTTCCAACTTTACCATTCTATGAACCTAAATCTGCTTTTCATAGAATCATATGATTTGCTTTTCTTTCATTTCAAACCACTGCCCCTCATCCTATCACTGCATGCCTTTGGAAACAGTCCCTCTGCAGCCTTCTTGTAGCCTCCTTCAGGTACTGGCAGGCTGCTACTAGGTCTCTCTGGAGCCTTCTCTTCTGCAGGCTGAACAACCCAAATTCCCTCAGCTTGTCCCCACAACAGAGGTGTTCCATTCTCCTGATAAATTTCATGGCCATCCTCTGGAGCCACTCCATCAATCCTTTCTTGTGTGCTGCCATTAGCCTTTGGGCTGCAAGCACACACAGTTGACTCATGTCCAGTTTCTCATCCACCAGTACCCCCAAGTCCCTTCCTCCAGCACTGCTTTCAATTTCATCTTCCTGCAGCCTGTATTGATATTGAGGGTTGCTCCAACCTAGGCACAGGACCTTACCCTTTGCCTTATTATCACAGTATCAAAGTATTACCAAGGTTGGAAGAGACCTCAAAGCTCATCAAGTCCAACCCATTACCACAGACCTCAAGACTAGACCATGGCACCAAGTGCCACGTCCAAACCCGCCTTGAACACCTCCAAGGACGGTGACTCCACCGCCTCCCTGGGCAGCCCATTCCAGTAGCCAATGACTCTCTCAGTCAAGAACTTTCTCCTCACCTCCAACCTAAACTTCCCCTGGCACAGCTTGAGACTGTGTCCTCTTGTTCTGGTGCTGCTTACCTAAGAGAAGAAAGTAACCTCCTCCTGGCTACAACCACCCTTCAGGTAGTTGTAAACCGCAATAAGGTCCCCCCTGAACCTCCTCTTCTCCAGACTAACCAATCCCAACTCCCTCAGCCTCTCTTCATAAGGTTTGTGCTGGAGGCCTCTCCCCAGCCTCGTTGCCCGTCTCTGGACATGTTCAAGTACCTCAATGTCCTTCTTAAATTGAGGGGCCCAGAACTGGATTGAACCTCATGAGATTCTCCAGCCCACCCAGGTCCCTCTGGGTGGCATCTCTTCTGAAAGATTTCACAGTGTCAGTTGTCACACAGACTGAGGAGTCTCCATTTTCATATTTTGGTCTATTAACCGCTAAGAGCAGAGATAATGAGAAATGAACCCTCCCCTTTTGAAGCATTTTGGGTTTCAGATGACAACTTTAAATGTATGACTCTATTTAGCAAGAAGAATCCTGAGTGGATGGCATGATGGGTAATGATATGTAAATGACCATTCATGCATGAAAATCAGGGCCACAGTTGAATGTATTAAGCAATGACTGATATAATCATTATTTTGGATCCCGCATCTGAAGAGGGGGGATTGCAGGCAGCAAGTGAATTATGGATTTAAAGCAAACATGTGTGCGTGTGCGTGTGGAATGCTGAGTGTTTTCAGCAGTTCTGCCTGGAGTAGCCCAGCGTTCTGCTGTTCGGGCTTAAATAAGGTCAATATGTTGGGTTTATGCTTTTCACATTATCTCTGGCTCTGGCTTTGGCACATCCTCCCTTCCCTTGTTTGTGCAGCGTGCCACTGAAGTGCCAAGTTTGTAATGTCAGCTCCCTGTAAGGCTTTTATCTACAGAGAGCTGCCTGCTGCTCCCATCAGGGGAGAGCTCAGGGAAAGCCAGGAAAAATTCATCATCCTGCGAGCTCTTTGCGGCTCTCATGCCTGCAGGGTGCTGGGGATAGCAGTGCACCAGTGCAGGTGAGGGGATGACCTCCATGGAGAAGGACCTGTGAGTGCTGGTGGACAATAGGTTCACCATAAACCAGCAATGTCCCCTTGTGGCAGCAGAACCAATGAATCCTAAAGTGCATTTAGAAGAGTGTGGCCAGCAGGTCAGGGGAGGTTCTCCTCCTGCTCTGTGCTAGTGTGGCCACACCTGGAGGACTGAGTCCAGTGCTGGACTCCCCAGTTCATGAGAGACAGGGAACTACTGGAGAGAGTCCAATGGAGAGGGAAGGGAAATGACACTGGGATGGGTGGCTGGTTGGGAGGGGGAGGGGCAGCACACAAGCACCAGGGCTTTGTGTGGCTGCTCATTTGTCCCCCAGCCTGCTCATTTACAATGCTTCTGCTGTCAGTGTTACAGAGAAGAGGGACCTTAACGTGGACTTAACTGTGGTGAGACATTGGAACAGGCTGCCTGTGGAGGTGATAGAGTCACTGTCACTGGAGGTGATAAAAAAATATGCGACATGGCACTTTGGGACATGATTTAATGGGCATGGTGGTGATAGCTTGATGGTTGGACTTGATTATCTTAGAAGGTTTTTCCAACTGAAACAATTCTATGATTCTGTGTTTGTATGACAGTGTTGGACCGCAGCTGCTATTCAGCCACCTCTGTAAATACTTGCAATAGTGCTGCCTAAATGCAGGCTCCACATGCTTTGTTCTGGTGACCTGCATGGCCATTAGCAGGAAGCCTGTCTGAAGCTGACCCAGAGAAATGAGGAAGGTGTCCCAGTGTAACTCTCTTCTCCACTTCCCAGCCAGACCTTTGTGGCCACTCTGCTTTCAAAGCACTGCTTTCATGAGCAGACCTGTGGTCAAGGCTGAGATCAGGAAGGTTGTGTTACGAGTAGATACTTCAGAGAGAGATGTTTGCTTGTCTTGTCGTGTATGATGAACTCAAAAGAGAATTCCATGTTGGGATTGAAGAAAAATAAGCTTCCATTGTACAACAGCTACGTTAATGGATTCCTTCTATCAGAGGCAGAAAATAACTGTGTTACTAAATATAATTAATGCATCTCAGGTCTGGAGCACATTGTGCTAAGTGTCCATGATACATTCTCTGTCCCCTTCGGCACTAGCATATGATCAATTTTGCTACTCTGTCCTTACCTAATTATTGCTGTCGCTAATGAAGGGAAGTAGAGAAAAACATGTCTTAGTAGGTTAATAAGCCATCCAGAAAATTATATTAGTGTGATCAATCCTTAATGATTATGGTTTCTCAGAATGTCAGATCACCTGGAAGGTGTTTTTTTGGAGGGGAGGGGATGGGAGGGAAAGCAGGTTGCATTTTGCAGCTGTTCTTTCAGGTGTGCTCAGCTGGCTTTTGGAGAGAAAAGCACTCAAACTTTGGCTGCTCTTGCAAAGGTTGATTAGCTTGATAGAGCTGCTTTATTCTATCACGCAAGCATCTGAAAGGGCAGCAAGTAGGAGAGATTCTCTACCTTGCTTCCTTCAGCAAATGTTTGTGTCATTGGCTGTCACCTGGGTTGATGGCATGTGTTCTGTGGGGATTTTGTGAGCTGTTTCAAATCAACTGGAGCAGCTTCCAGTTGGCATTGCCCCCTTCCTCTCTCTATGCTGAGACACTTTCATTTGTACTCTGGTGTCTGAAGGGGCCTACAAAGAAGGATTCATAGGGACTGTTTCCAAAGGCCTACAGTGATAGGGTGAGGGGAAATGCTTTGAAATGAGAGAAGAGCAGATTTAGATTGGATGTTAGGAACAAGTTCTACACCAGGAGGGTGGTGGAACACTGAAACAGGTTGTCCATGGAGATAGTTGAGACCCATCCCTGTAGATATTTAAGGTGAAACTCGGCAAGACTCTGAGCAACCTGATCAAGTGGAGGATGTCCCTGCTCACTACAGAGAGGTTGGACTAGATGACCTTTGAAAGTCCCTTCCAACCCAAGCCACTCTATGATTCTGTCTGCTTTAGCATCTGTTTGGATTGCTTCCATTTGTTTGCTTTTTCTTTCTTTCAGTACCTGGTAATGCCCCCACTGCAGCAGGCTCAGAACAGGTTCATTTTGATGAAAGTATTTCTTTTAGAGCATCTCTAAGCTGTTAAAATGAGTATCAGAGGAGAGTGATCCTCAAACTTCAGACTAGTTATTTATTTATTTGTTTATTTAAAGATTTTCCCCAAATTAAACAGAATCACAGTCCTCCCTTTTAATTTGTTAATTACACTTCTGCAATGGTAATGCAATCAGTGGATATAGCTAAAGTGTTTGTGTGTGGGAATCAATATTAATGAGAAAGAGCATATTTGGAAAGTGTGAGACCTAGCAGCTATTTGCTTTGTTGTCTGTCTGCCGGTGTTCAGGCTGCTCCAAACTGGACTCATCTAAGCAATGCAAAGAATTGCAGTTGCAGGAGGAGAAGGAGAGTACTTCCAGGTCGTTCACTCTCTATAGTCCCTCAAAGGTCTCTTCCAACCAAAATGATTATAAGACTACACACTTGCACTGACTCACAAAATGGTGGGGTTGGAAGGGACCCCTAGAGATCATCTACTTCAACCCTGATGCTAAAGCAGGTGTGCCTACAGCAGGGCACACAGGAACACATCCATGTAGGTTCTGAAATACTCCAGTGAAGGAGATTCCACAACCTCTCTGCAGCCTGCTCCAGCGCTCTAGCACCCTCCCAGCAAAGAAGTTTTTCCTTAAGTTCAGGTGAAACCTCCTATGTTCTAGTCTGTACCTGTTGCCCCAGTCCTATCACTGAGCATCTCTCAGAAGTCTGTCCCATCCTTTTGCCCTTGCCCTCTGTTGATTAGCATTGAGAAGATCCCCTCAGCCTTCTCCAGGCTAAACAGCCGAAGGGCTGAACCTCTGCTCGGTGAGAACAATGCTCCAGTCCCCTCAGCATCTTTGTGGCCTCCCGTTGGACTCTCTCTAGTAGTTCCCTGTCCCTCCTGAATTGGGGACCGCAGCACTGGACAGAATATTCCAAATGTGGCCTCACCAAGGCACAACAGAGGGAGAGGAGAACCTCCCTCAGTCTGCTGGCCACACTCTGCTGACTGCACCGCAGGATACCACTGGCCTTCTCAGACACAAGGGCACACTGCTGGTTCATAGTGAACTTGTCCACCAGCACTGGGACGTCTCTGTGGAGGTGCTGTCCAGAAGGTCAACCCATTTCCGTACTGAAGGGTAGATACGGAGCAGGGTACAATCACTGCCGTTAAGGGCAGCACAGCCCTCAAAGAGATGTACCTTGGCCAAAGCAGAAAGTCAGGACTTGCACAGCCTGCCTGCCCTAAATGACTTTGCAGGTGACAAAACTCTTGAGCGAACCCATAAAGGTTAATCATGAATAAGTGAGAATGAAAGCTGGCATTTTCCTGCTGGGCTTCCAATTCTCAGTGTATGCAGTATATTGACGCTAAGTGAGATTGAATGTTTAAACGTTTCCTGCCATATGGTTTCTCCTATACCATGAACACATCTGTACAATTGTACTCAGAAGGGCAACATCATCCTGGTGTGAATGGATTTGGATCCACATTTCTCTTCTGCACCTATCAAGGCTGAGCTTCAAGTGTCACACACTCAATCTGTTTGTCCTGTTAGTGGAGGTCTGAGAGGTTTTTCCCTGCACAGTCACCTAAATTCTGGGTGACAGCATAAAAACAGATCCCCACTTTATCCACAGAGCTGACCCACGGAGGCTCCTTCTCCTAAATCTTTGCCACCCTTCCAGGAGCGGCTGTGCTGCTCGTGAACTCCCTTGCCCTTTGCTTAGGCTGTCAACAGTGCTGCCAGTGTTCATCACGGGCATGACAATTCCACTGTACAAACCATAAACCAAGGAGAACAAGAAGCCAGTAATGCTGCTATTCAGGCAAGGTCTCAGTCTGCCCACAAATAATGGAAATGAAAAGGAAAAACATGGTTCGACTGACTTGTTTCCCATTTGTCACAAAAGGTCATCTTATTGCTGACCATTTTCTTGCAATTAACTGACACAGTGTGTTCTGGTGTTTGTTGAAGAATAGAATCATAGTCAGAGAATCATTTTGGTTGGAAGAAACCTTTAAGATCATTAAGTCAAACCATTAGCCCAGGTCACCACTAAACCACATCCTCCAGCACATCTACATGGCTTTAAAAACCCTCCAGAGATCAGAGCTCCACCACTGCCCTGGGCAACCTGTTCCAGGGTTTGACAATCTTTTCAGGGATGAAATTGTTCCTCATGTCCAACCTGAACGTCCCCTGGTACACCCTCTGGCCATTTTCTCTCATCCTATCTATCAGCCGTTATCTGAGAGAAGAGACCACCCACCTGGCTTCAACCTCCTTTCAGGGAGTTGTAGAGAGCGATGAGATCTCCCCTCAACCTCTTGTTCTCCAGCCTGAACAACTCCAGGTCCCTCAGCTGCTCCTCAGAAGACTTCTTCTTCTTTTTAGACGCATACCCTTGCTTACAGGAAAATGAGCAAAGGCAGGGATGAGCCCTGGTTGTCCAAGTTTAGAGGATCAGCTTGGCGCTAACAGTTGCAGATCAGGGAATGCTGCTGTGGAGATAATAAATTCTTCTGGGGCAATAACCATGAAGGGAGCTTGGGGATCACCCTTTGTATTGTGATGGTTTNACACATATACAACTCCCCTCCCAGAAATCAGAGACCCCAGGAGGGGCTCCCAACCACCCTTCCACCCTCTGCCCACCCCTGAACCTTACCCCAAGGTTTGCCTTATGCGCAAGGTAAATTAGGAGGATCGGCCAGGGGGGTTAGAAGGAAAGTGGTTAGTGAAAATTAATCGGCAGAGGAGCCAGAGCCAGAAGCTGCTAGACTGCCTGAACTGCTCTCCCAGCAAGAGACAGACAGAGAATGACTTATCTATGTTTATGTTATTTTCCCAAAACAAGTTTTTCAGCAAGTGTATGAGTGAAGTTGACATCACCATGTTTTCCTTTCACAGCCTATAGTATAATTTTCTTTACTAAAATATTTTAATTAGCCTCAAACCAGCACAACAGAAACAGAAACATTACCCAGCACAGTATACAAGATGACCACTGAGCTGGTGGGAGAAGAGTTAGATGCAAAGCACCCAACCATGAGGGCACATCCTGTCCAATCGTGGACTTTGACTACCCATCTTGGCACCTGACTGAGGGGCTTTATTCTGAGAATGAGCTTCCTTACAGAGCATGAGCTTGGCACATGTCTTCTCAACTTCTGAGCTCTGGGGCAGCTCCATCTCTCACTTAGAATCACAGAACAGTAGGGGTTTGAAGGGACCATCCAGTGCAACCTCCCTGCCAGAGCACTTAGTTGTGAATAACCTGTGTTAGCACCACAGAAATAAACAAAGAATGCAACATGGCAGAAAAGCAGAAGAGGAGAAGAAAATTTCTCCTCTTGTTAACATTCAGTGAAAGATAGACCTGAGTCATTCTTACAGTAGAGCTACTTTACACTACCTGATATGTAAATGGAACATAAAGGAAATTGAACTTCCACTGGCTCCCACACTCCCTTCCATTGCCAGAGTGATTTACAGAAGCCTTGGTGTAAATTAGAACTGTGTCCAGTGTCTACAGTCCTCATTTGAGGATTTAAACCCAGTCATTTCCCAAGATAATTGTGGTGCAGTGAAGACTAAGAGCAGCTTCCTAAAATTGGTTAATACCCAGATTTTGGGGGTTCTTCAGTGGCTTAAATGGAGTGGCATATTATCTCTTCTATAGTCTGCCTAAAAGATAAATTTGATGTCTGCGAGCAAAGACATGAAATTGCTATAGGCTTCCTCTCTTATAGCCTGCCATCTATTTGATTTATGTGCTAAGTGATCTCAGATGACCCTCCAAGGCACTGAACCATTAGAGAGTTATGTTGCATGGTGATAAGAAATCTTCAGAGATACCTAAATCTTCTTTTACCACTGGGAGTTTCATCCGTTCTGGAATAAAGAACATTTTTATGTATGATGTTGCTATCTTGCTAGCCATACTAATATTCAAAAGGATACACAGACTTAAATCAATAGCAAAGTGACAAAGACCTTAAAACTGAAGTAGTCACCAAGCAGAAGCCAGACAGCTTTTTTAGGTTTTATCTTTGTTCCTTTCATTCCACTTCTTGAAAGGCAAGGAGGTGTAAGGGTTCACATCAACTGTTCTGTTAATCTTTCCACCAGGTAGGAAGCTGGAAAAAGCACCTTTTTGGTGCGGAAAGCCCTGGAAAGTCACATCACCCATCTGGGACTTCCCTACTTTAGGCTTTGTGAAGTCACAGGTTGGATCCTCCCTTATTTTTCCCCCTGACTTTCTCTGTATTTAGTGATCCAGGTTTCTTTCTGCCTAGACCAAATCAAAGTGCTTTGGACCTCAGGTGGGATGTTAATTCTTGGCAGAGGTCAGGGAAAACACAGACAGGTAATTTCTGTGGTTTACATCCAACTGCAGCTCCTTCTCCTGCAGAGGAGGCCACTGCTGCCTCATACTACTTTAACCAAACCTGTGTGTGATGCAGTATTTGCCTGATGGAACTTGCTGTAAGCACGATGCTAGGGCACATATGGAGTCCATGTGGCCCATCCTTCAGGTTGTCTTGGCATCACATCTTTGGGGCTTCAAGCATAAGGTACCTGGCAGCTCCTGTCTCAGGCAGTGTGGGGTGCAGTGTCTACCCAGACATACAAGAGGAAGGACCTGAATGAATCTGCTTTTCAGCGGAGCCTGAAGAGGCTGGAGGTCTGCAGGCAGAGACTGCAGGAGGGAGGAAGAGGGTTTCAATCCTGCCATTATCCCACATCATCTGGCACATAGGGCCCACAAGCTGCAGGCAGCTCACACTTGACTCTCTTCCATTTTGATGGCTATTTTTATTACAACAAGAAAAGTGTTGTCATAGAATGCATTGGGTCAGAAGGGACCCTCAAAGATCATCTTGTCCAACCTTGTTGCAGTGAGCAGGGACACCTCCAACTAGATCAGGTTACTCAGGGACCCCAAAACCCTGACCATGTCTCCAGGGACAGATCTTCAACCTGGGCAACCTCTTGCAGTGTCTTACTACTCTCATAGTAAAGAACTTCCTTCTAATATCTATCATAAATCTATCCTGCTCCAGTTTCAAACTATTCCCCCTTGTCCTATCACTACAAGCCAGTGTAAAAATGTCCCTCCACAGCTTTCTTGTAGCCCCTTTCAGGTACTTGAAGGCTGCTCTAAAATCTCCCCAGAGCCTTCTCTTCTCCCCAACTCTCTCAACCTGTCCCCATAGTGGAGGTGCTCCATCCCTCTGATCATCTTCATGGCCCTCTGGACCCAGCAGGTTCATGTCCTTCCTGTATTGAGCACTCCAGAGCTGGACACTGTACTCCAGCTTGGATGTCTCCCTGCACTGCAGCTTCCTATCTGACTTGATACAGAGCTGGAGTTTAATGATCCATGTGACCAGGCAAGCCAACCTGAGTGGGGGAGAATGGCACAGCATCTATTTCTTTTTCTCCTTGAACCTGAAAAATCTTCTGGTCCTTACAATTAAGACTGCAGTCATCTCCTTCCAGCCCCTTTTAATAACAGCCTTGGTCAGTGACCCATCACATTGCATCCATCCGGCTGTGGGCACATCCACTTGGTTGTTTTATGTATGCCTATTGGGTGTATCGAGCTACAGGAGAGCAGGGCCTGATGCTACAAAAGCTCTGGCACCATCTCAGGCATGTTTTTACAGCAGGCTGTGTCTATTCCTTAAAAATCCTCCTGCAAGGAAATGATTTCTGTTTAAAATTAAATTAATGCAAGGCAGAGATCAATAGTCCCTGTGTGCAACTGGGCATTTTTGCTCAAAGCTGTTTATGAGGGGAAGCTCTTGGCAAAATTAAATGAACCTACTCTTCCTCGAGCTTGGAAATGCTGTCAGTGCTGCTCATTGTACACCTCCATCAGCCTGTGGTGTTGGCGTCCTGCAGGCACCAGGAAAGCATCAGGTTTTGTAGGGGGACCATAGAAGGGTGCAGTGGAGGCAGCTGTTTGGTGTCGGCATTCGGGAGGCTTACAATAGGGTGTTATTCACTGAGCCATTTCCTCTGGAAATGCCTTCAGAGATATTTTCTGGGAGAAACTGGCCTTGACTAATGGCTTTTAATTTTTTATCAAACACACTGCAGGAGCAGTGCATAAACAAAAACAAGCAAATGGTGTTTATTCAGAATATATAAACTTTGAGTAAGGATTGAATCTGGTCCCTCCTGTATGAACACTCACAGGTCCCTAAGGAGGTCATGTCCTTACTTCAGAGCTGGATGCACCTGGAGACCTCCAGAGATCTGCTGGAAAGAGTCCAGCAGAGAGCCATGAGGATGGCTGGAGGACTTGAGCATCTCCCCTATGAAGAGAGACTGAGAAACCTGGGGCTGTTTAGTCTGGAGAAGAGAAGGCTGAGAGAAGATCTGATTAATGTATACAAATATCTGAGGGGTGGGTGTCAAGTGGATGGGACCAATCTCTTTTTGGTGGTCAGCAGCAATAAGACAAGGAGCAACAGTTACAAACTGGAACATAAAAGGTTTCCCCTCAACACGATGAGAAACTTCTTTACAGTGAAGGTGACAGAGCTCTGGAACAGGCTGCCCAGAAAGGTTGTGGAGTCTCCTCCTCTGGAGACTCTCAAAACACACCTGGATGCATTCCTGAGTGAAATAGCCTAGGGGCTTCTGATCTGGCAGGGAGGTTGGACTCGATGATCTCTGGAGGTCCCTTCCAACCTGTAAAGTTCTGTGATTCTGAGTTACAGAATCAGGCCAAACAGTTTGGGACTTTTATTCTTCTCCTGATGTTACAGGACATAAGCACAGTGTCAGAACTACCTATTGATGACATTTCCTGGCTGGTTTTTCACCTATGGAAGTATGGAAATGGTTTCTTTCTTGTGGGGCTTGAGGTATTCCTGAAATCATGACTATCTGATCTGAAACCAGTGAGAACACCGAGAAAGGACCAGATGATTAAAACAGGAGCTGTTGTGGTTTCCACAGTCCATTGACTCTGTAAATTGTGTGTAGTGCCTTCCCAGCTAAAGAATTTATATTGCTTAGGAGATTGAGAGAGTCTGAGGTGACTTTCGGATAATGTTAGTGACCTTCTGACCCATGCTAGCACATTTCCTTGACCTCTGGAAGTTGGTAATTGTGCTAATACAAACAGGAACTTGCAGCTTAACATTTCTCAGTTGTGTGAGCAAGGAGTGGGCTTCAGGCATTAGCACCCCTGGAGCCCTACTTCATTCCTACAGGACCTTGGTGTTAAACCTAATCCATTGTTAATGTGAGAACTATACAATGTGCACGAGAAAAAGGGAAGCCTCCTCCTTGTATTATTAAAAGAGAAATCTGTAAACTAGGTTATTCTTGATGACCTTTTGTTTTTTCAGTTGAGATATGAAAGCAAGTGCAAATCAGCAAGTGGTGCAACGGGGGGAGAAAAAGGGAAATAAAGAGTCCCCTCAGAAAATCAGCATCCACCAGTCCTCAAGCTGAAAAGCAGCAGGAAATGTTAGGAACATAGCTCTTTCTAAAAGATCACAGAATGGTAGGGGTTGGAAAGGACCTCCATAGACCATCAAGTCAAATCCCCCTGCCAAAGCAGAGTCCCCTAGGGCAGGCTGCACAGGAATGCATCGAGGTGGGTTTTGAAAGTCTCCAGAGGAGACTCCACAACCTCGTTGGGCTTTAAGGCTCCAGCACTGTCACAGCAAAGAATTCTTTTCTCCTTCTTCAGATGGAACTTCCTGAGCTCCAATCTGTGCGTATTGCTCCTTGTCCTGTCACTGGGCACCACTGAAAAGTGCCTGGCACCTTTGTCCTGACACTCATCCCTTAGCTATTTATAGACATTAATAAGATCCCCTCTTAGCCTTCTCTCCAGACTAAACAGCCCCAGCTCTCTCAGTCTTTCTTCACAGCAGAGATGTTCAAGTCCCCCCCTCATCCTCATGGACTCCAGCAGATCCCTGACCCTCTTGAACTGGTGAGCTGAAAACTGGACACAGTATTGCAGCTGTAGTCTTATCAGGACAGAGTAGAAGGGGAGGAGAACCTCCC
Organism: Eubucco bourcierii; assembly: GCA_013396675.1. Classification (NCBI taxonomy): domain Eukaryota; kingdom Metazoa; phylum Chordata; class Aves; order Piciformes; family Ramphastidae; genus Eubucco; species Eubucco bourcierii. Next base: position 21,875 of record VWZE01008021.1, read on the forward strand.
TCGACCTGCCGGACACACTTTTCTTGATGCACCACAATATACACATGGAGAAGAGGAGGCTCAGGGGAGACCTCATTGCTCTCTACAACTACCTGAAAGGAGGTTGTAGCCAGGCAAGGGTTGATCTCTTCTCCCAGGCACCCAGGGAGAGGACACAGTCTCAAACTGCATCAGGGCAGGTTTAGGCTGGATGTTAGGAAGAAATTCTTCACTGAAAGAGTGATTGCCTATTGGAACGGACTGCTTGGGGAGGTGGTGGAGTCACCATCCCTGGAGGTGTTTAAAAAGAAGCTGGATGAGGCACTTAGTGCCATGGTTTCGTTAATTAGGTGTTAGGTGATAGGTTGGACTTGATGATCTTGAAGGTCTTTTCCAACCTGGTCAGTTCTGTGATTCTGTGAAAATAGTCTTGCAGCTATCTTGGCCACAAGGGCACATTGTTGTCCCCTGGAACTCCAAGGTCTTTATGGAGCTGCTTTCCCAGTAGAACAATCTCTAGTCTTTACTGGTGCCTGCTGTTATTCCTCCCCACATGCAGGACTTTGCACTCGTTGAACTTCATGAGATTCCCCTTTGCCCAGCTTTCCAGCCTGGCCAAATTTCAGTGTCCAGATTTATCAGAGCATAGAGTGGGGAAAACAAGCCTTGGTGTGTGTGTCGGTCTGGGGCCTGGATGCAGGGCCCAGTGTGGATGCTTGTGGAGGGAGAGAAAAGGCACCTTAAGGATGTGTGAAGAACAATATTATCTCTGGTTACTGACAACAGAAAGAGAGAGAGAGAGGGGAGTAAACAACTGTCTTTTTGAATCCAGACTGCTGCATGCTTGGACATTTAATGACAGTACTCACACTGAATGCTGCAGCAGAGCTGCTTCAGGGAAAGATGAAGGCATTAACTATTATTTTGCAGTAGCAATAAGGAACTGCTTTGTGTCTGAGTCTGGATATTCCTCTCTTAATTAGTTGCTTCTCTTCAACAGGCTCAAGCTTTCAAATATCTTCCTTCAGTGACTGAATTAGCTGTTTTACTCAGGTTGTGCCATATGAAGTCCTTGGTCAGACCACATTTAACTGGGCAGTTATAAATAGAAGCAGTACAGGGAGGGGGAAAATAGGGCATATGTTTTTAATTAAGGGGAAATGTAAGGGAAGTGATTTGCAGAATAACAAATAAATTGGAGGTCTTTTCCATAAAGAATGTTCTCACCCTTCTGAACTGGAGCAATTGTCATATTCCTGAGAAATGAGGAGCGCTTGGCTGGCCTGAGAAGTCTTCTGCCCATAGATCATCAAGTCATAGAATGGTTTAGGTTAGAAGGGGCCTTTAAAGATCATCCAGTCCAACACACACAGACCCCAGTCAGCAGGGACATCTGCAACTAGAGCAGGTTGCTCAGAGCCACAACCAACCTGACCTAGAATGTCTCCAGGGATTGGGCTTTGTCATGGGTTTGAAGAGCCTACAGAGTAAAGCTCTCAAGTGAATTGGAGAAAAAAAAAAAGAATTGTATTTGGAGAGAGTGTTACAGACAAAAATTAAAAAGCAGATACAGAACCCATAAGCAAAACCCCCCTGATTTTTTTTTCCCCAAACCCAAAACTAGATCTATCATCCCCAGTGCTCCAATCCTGCCCACCCCCCCCTCAATGCCTCTGCCATCCAAGAGGCCTAAGCACAGCCTCCGTAGACCCTAAACCAGGCCTATCCTTACATGTTTGTCCTGATAACACAGCTCCTGCCTGGCACAAGGCTGGAGGGGGAGGAAAGGAGAACAAGCTGGCCTGGTTGTGAGCTTATGAAGAGACAACAGAATTATAGGATTGGATAACAATCTTCCAGTCCCCAGAGGATTCTTTTTAACTTTATAGTTCCCAACCTGGGACAGGCTTCCACCATGTCTCCGGGCAACCCGGGCCAGTGTCTCACAGTAAAAAATTTCTTCCTCTGTCTAGGCTAAATCTCCCTCTTTTAGTTTAAAACCATCACCCCTTGTCCTGTCAAAAGAGGCCCTGCTCAAAAGTCAGATTTTTTTCACAGTCCTCTTGCCACCTGTGTTTTTATTTTTCCCTCAGTCTCTTAGTTTTTTTTTACTGGAGAGCCAGGTGCAAACCACACACAACAACAGGCACTGGTGTTGAGATTTCCTGGGCTTCAAATGTAGCCTGTGCTGAAGATCATCCCCTCCTTTGGGCAACACTAAATCCTTACTACTGGAGATAACTAGACCTTGGGACTCATAGCTGTACCTCTGAAGAGAAAGATGTTTGGCCTTTGGAACCACACAGCAGCTAATTCCTAACATTTTTGAGGAAAACACCCCCAGGTCCATCCAAAGGCCTTCACTGGTGAAGGACACAAGACAGTCAGTGATGCTGTGCTGTTAATAGACTGCCTTTAAGAGCTGCATTAAGAAGAGTCTGACCAGCAAAGTGAGGGAGGTTCTTCTCCCCCTCTACTCTGCCCTAGTCAGGGTACACCTGGAGTAGTGCATCCAGTTCTGGGCTCCAGTTCTAGAGAGAAAGGGAGCTACTGAATGGAGTCCAACAGAAAACCACAACGGTACTGATGGGTCTGGATCATCTCTGTGACAAAGAGAGGCTGAGATTTGAGTCTGTTTAGACTGGAGAGAACTTCAGAGGAGATCTTACCAATGCTGAGCAACATCTAAAGGGAGGAGGTCCTGAGGATGGGGCTGAGCTGTCTTCAGTGGTGGTCAGTGACAGGACAACAGGCAATGGACGTAAACTGAAACCTAGGAGGTTTCACCTGCACTTAAGGAGAAATTTCTTTGGTGTGAAGGTGCTGGAGCCCTGTAGCAGACTATTCAGACAGGTTGTGGGGTCTCCTTCTCTGGAGAGATTCCAAACTCACCTGAACATTGTGTTCCCAGACAATCTGATCTAGGTAAACCTGCTTTAGCAGGAGGGTTGGACTGGATGATCTGCAGAGGTCCCTTCCAACCCCCACCACTTCGATTCTGTGGGGTTTTTTTTCCCTGTGAGCAAAGCAATGAGGCTTGGTGGTAACACAATCTGCCCAGGCTACAGCTTGAAGGGGCGGTTGTTAAAGTGGAGGAATAGCAAAGGTCTTTCTCAATTCCCTCTTTTAACTCTAGAAGGTAGAGAATTTACTGCAGACCAACACTGAAGTCTCCTGTTGGCCTCATGCAGAATGCTGTCAGTTGGCCAAGCATTGCCTCTATGAGTGGCACATGAAGCTGAGGTGATGAATGGATTTTTCTGGAGAGAAAAGTGCTTGGCTGTCCATACTAATGTGTGTTCTTCTTCTTTCCATCAAACAGTCAATGAAGGCTCAGGTGAAACCAGTCAAAAAGAGACATCAACCTGTGACATTTGCCAGTTTGGGGCAGAGTGTGACGAAGACGCGGAGGATGTTTGGTATGGTAATCTGCTCTCCTCTTCTCTGTCATTCGGTGTTGTATTATCTAAAGGTCTTGTGCTTTGGAAAGCATCCGAAAGATGAGTTACACCATCTTCTGTGTCTGGGCTTTCTTTGCAGAGTGACTGAGGTGATTGTTGCTCTAAAAAAATGTACAAACCAGTCTGGTTTATGAGAGACTTGGGCAGGCTTGAGAGGTAGCCCCATGCCGACCTCAAGGCCAAGAGCAATGTCCTACACTGGCATCAGGGCAATCCCAAGAACAATTCCAGGCTGGCTTGGAGTGGCTTGAGAGCAGTCTGAAAGAGAAGGACTTGGAGGTATCAGTTGATGACAAAATCAACACGATCTGGCAATGGTCATTGACTGCTCAGAAGGCAGCTGTGTGCTGGGCTGCATCCAAAGCACTGAGAGCAGCAGGACAGGGAGGGGATTCTGCCCTTCTGCTCTACTGAGACCCCGCCTGCAGCACTGAGTCCAGTTATGGTCCCCGCATAAGAGGGACATGTTGCTGCTGGAGTGGGTCAAGAGAGGGTTAAGATGATCAGAGGGCTGGAGAACCTCCCAAACAGGGACAGGCTGAGAGAGTTGGGGCTGTTCAGCCTGGGGAAGAGAAGGCTCTGAGGAAACCTTAGAGCAGCCTTCCAGCACCTGAAGGAGGCTAGAAGAAAGCCAGAAATGGACTTTTTTACAAGGACAAGAGGGAATGGCTTTGAGCTGGAAGAGGGCAGATTAAGACTGGAGATTAGGAAGAAGTTATTTAGAGTGAGGGTGGCAAGACAGTGAAACAGGTTGCCCAGGGAAGTTGTGGATGCCCCCTCCCTGGAGATGTTCATGGCCAGGTTGGATAAGGCATTGAGTAACCTGGTCTAGTGGAAGGTGTCCCTGCCCATGGCAAGAGGGTTGAAACTGGATTATCTTTAAGGTCCCTTCCAAACCCCAAACCATTCCATGAACCCAGAACATGCGTAGTTTAGGGAAAGTCTAGAAGCAGAGTCACCTCTTTTGTTGCTGTTAAGACTTTTGTTACCCTATTTGAAGGTTTTACAGCTTCATATTTGGATAAAAATAGAACTAGGAAAAATAATTGACCTAAAAGCTTTTCTGGTTAAAAAAGATATCATCAGTGTTCTTATCATGGTACTTCATGTGTGGCATTAGAAGTGCTAGGAAGCTGTCTCACTTATTCCCAGTTGCTGGAGTTGAAGGCTTAACTCTCAAAATGTTTGAAAGAATGAAATTTTTTACCATTTTCTCAATGGAAATTGTCTTGATTTTTTTTTTTTTTAAGGAGGTTACAAAAATAATCTTTTTTTTAAATTATTGTTATCTTAAGCCTTAAGCACATAAACCTAAGGGAAGTCATTCTTGGTCTTTTCCAACTGAAATGATTCTGTCTACTCAGAATTATATTTTTTAAATTATATTTCATTTTGCCTCAAAACTGTACAAATGGATCTTAAGTAAACTTAATCATTTCATTGTGATTTTGGAAGAGCTGATAGATCAAAAAAGCCACTACTCAACAAAGCTGTGAATGCCAAGCCTCATCTTTCTAAGTAATTAATACAAGTATAGAAAGACAACAAAATAATTATGCAAATGATAGAGCTGTTGTCTGGGTGATTATTCTGAAGATATGGGCTGGTGGTGGCTAGCAGTGAAGTGTCAAGCAGTACTGCCCCAAGTCTTGGAGGGTGTGGGACGGGTGGAATGGAGCAGAGGGAAGCAATGAATCATAGAATCAAGGTTGGAAAAGGCCTCTAAGATTATCAAGTCCAACCATCAACCCAACACCACTACACCCACTAAACCATGTCCCCAAGTGGCATGTCCTCATGTTTCTTGAACACCTGCAGGGACAGGTTTAATGACCCTGGAAACTACAGACCAGTCAGCCTCACCTCTGTGCCTGGCAAGATCATGGAGCAGATCCTGCTGAAAGTCCTGCTAAAGCAAATGGAAAACAAAGCAGAGGTGATTGGTGGGAACCAGCATGGCTTCACCAAGGGCAGATCTTGCCTGACAAATTTAGTGGCTTTCTATGATGAAGTCACAGCGACAGTGGACAAGGGAAAGGCAGCTGATGTCATCTACCTGGACCTGAGTAAAGCATTTGACTCTGTCCCACATGACATCCTGGTCACCAAACTGGAAAAACATGGACTTGATGGATGGACCACTCGCTGGATAAGGAATTGGCTGGATGGTCGAACCCAGAGAGTGGCGATCAACGGCACAATGTCCACCTGGAGACCAGTGACAAGTGGTGTCCCTCAGGGGTCAGTGCTGGGACCAGTGCTGTTTAACATCTTTGTCAGTG
>VWZE01008021.1:28667-84244 GCA_013396675.1 Eubucco bourcierii
TATGACAGTGACTCCACCACCTCCCTGGGCAGCCTGTTCCAATGCCTGACCACTCTTGCAGTAAATGAATGAATGGTGTTGGGCAATTGACCTCATCATAGAATTATTTAGGTTGGAAAAGACCTTCAAGATCATCAGGTCCAGCCATTAACCCTACTCTACCAAGTCCACCACTAAGCCATATCCTCAAGCACCAAATCTATGTGGCTTTTAAACACCTCTAGGCACAGTGACTCCACCACTGCCCTGGGCAACCTCTTGCAATCCCTGACAACCCTTTCAGTGGAAAGCTTTTTCCTAATGTCCAGCCTAAACCTGTCCTGGTGCAGCTTGAGGCCGTTCCCTCTTCTTCTGTCACCAGTTACTTGGGAGATGAAATTAAGTCATCCATGCACTGCTGGTCAGGCATGAAATGAACTTTTCTGCTCTCCAGTGAAGAAGCTTAGGAATATGGTCATGACCATCCATTTGTGGCTGGTTTGGTTTTGTCTTGCTAGGCTTTTAATAACCTGTGGTCTTCAGCTTTAAAAAACATGATGTAGACCAACCACAGAGGCCTTGCTTGGCTCTGGTCATCACAAGAAATTAGGGTGCTGAAAAACAGGAGCAGGATGCATACAGTTATAGGCTTGCAGCAATGAAACAAGATTTGTGTGGAATTTGCTTCATTTCACCGAAGAAAATTACCCCAGGTGTCAAGATTTCCATTGTCTCCTTGACCGCTTGTCCTTGAGAGTTTTGGTAGTGCAGTGTAGAAGCAAACCCGTGGTAAAATTAATATATCAAAATTCACAGTCTAGTGCTCGTGTTTTTATAATTAAGTGCACTTCCAAATTGGAAGGCAGGAGAAGAGAGGGGCAAGGAATAAAATTAGCTGCGAGATAACATTATTAATCATAAGCACCAAGCAACACTGTTTAGTTGAGGTTTTTTTTTTCCAGAAACAGCCTGGTGAAATTGCCTGCTCCCACTTAGCCCAGCAATGCTCCCACTGCAGCCTTTCCCTCTCTCCTCCCTCCTCTTTGAAACAACTTGGCTCGTAGGTAGCAGCCTCATGACTGCAGGAGCTGAAGTCCTCAAGCTTCATTGACAGGCGGTCTTGCTGCAGGGGAAGATGGTTCTTAGGGAGGGAAACAGGGAAGGGCATTTATTGGGAAGATGCTAGCAGAGGAACTGCTAAAACGCAGGAAAGCAGATTTCCAACCAGAAGCACAAAGACCGTGAAAAGCCTGTTAAAGGTCTGCTTTGAAGTAAACAACTTCATGTGCCGGAACAGAGCCTTGTTTTGCCGGCCCTGCCCCCTGATTAGTCTTGGATAAACATCTTTCTTGAAAAATGAGCCTTCTGGGTGTCAGCTCTTTGTTATTCTTATTGCTGGAATAAAAGCAGATTGTGTATGGGGGACCGACCCTCTTTCAAATGTACATTAATTGAATCTCCATGTTTGGCACCAGACAGACGTACTCCCCCACTCCCCCTGGTGCAGGGAAATGTCCTTAAATGAAATGGGAAATGCAATGTCAGTTTAGTATTTGGTTCCTGGTTTTACATGGATCACATTCCAGATACAAGGAGGGCTCCTTTATCTCCCTCAGTTTATTATTTGGTTCCTGGTTTTACATGGATCACATTCCAGATACAAGGAGGGCTCCTTTATCTCCCTCAGTTTATTATTTGGTTCCTGGTTTTACATGGATCACATTCCAGATACAAGGAGGGCTCCTTTATCTCCCTCAGTTTATTATTTGGTTCCTGGTTTTACATGGATCACATTCCAGATACAAGGAGGGCTCCTTTATCTCCCTCAGTTTATTATTTGGTTCCTGGTTTTACATGGATCACATTCCAGATACAAGAAGGGCTCCTTTATCTCCCTCAGTTTATTATTTGGTTCCTGGTTTTACATGAATCACATTCCTGACATAAGGAGGGCTCCTTTATCTCCCTCACCTGACTGATGAGGGCTATAAAACCCAAATAGGGTCAGTGGGTCCCAGCGGCCCGGGACCTGTTGTTGCAGGGTGATGAGCCTAGCACCATCAGCCTCTCCCATCAATTAGAAGCAGTTTGAGGGCTCAGGGTCAGCACCTGCCTCATTCCAGGTAGGAGGGATGCAGGCCAGTAGCAAAGCCAGACCGTGGAGAGGTGGAAATAGTAGGCTGGCTTTTTGCCTGATCTTTCTGGGGTGCTGGAGTGGATCAGAGAAGAGAGCACAGGTGTGATGGCAGATGTGGTTGGGCTGTCAATGATTTCAAGTGACAATTAACATTATTCTGCATTGCCACAGTCTGTTATTTTGCAGTCTCTTGTTTTTGGTTTAACTCTTCCTGGTTTCGTTTTGTGTGTTGGTTTTGGTTTTTTTTGTTCTTGGTTGTTCATTGCTGGTTGTCACTCAGCTAAATTCTGCTGTTGTACCATGCCACCATTATTTTTAAATCTTCTTGTATGCATAAAACCACTCCGTGAATGGCTAGACCCCTCATGTTCTGAGGGAGGGTTTGTCACATAGAAGGCCGCTTGGAGGGGTAAGAGATGTGTGTATGAACATTTTCTGGAAGGCAGCAAAGAACCCAGAGCAATGACAGGTTTTCTGCAGCGTAGCGAAGCACACATGTATAATTATCCTGTTCTGCAGTCTTAACATCACGACAGTGAATGCAGTTTGGCATTCCATTAGCAAATCTCTTTCTGTAGGTTAAAAACAAAGAGTGTTCAGTGGAAAGTCTTTAACATCTTGCTACCTTAACATGTGAAAGCTTCTTGTCGCTAAGAGGATCGAGTATTACTGGCGTTATTCCCACCTTTAATGCATTTTGCACCAACAGGCTTCGTGAATATTTAAAGCAGGGCAGTGCCTGTGCTCTTTGGCACTGGATTGCAATCTATTGGTAAATCAGACATTTGGTGATGCTTACTTTGGCTTTTATTTCTGAGCTGGCTAAGGAAAAATTGATTTTGTAAGACAGGGCTACTCCACATCACACCCCAAGAGATACACTTCAAAGGAAATGCAGAATGAAGCATAACGCTCTGAACCGTGGAGTATTCCTAAGATCTTCCACCAAGCATCTAGGGAAAACTCACTGTATATAAATATTGTTCACCCAATAGAGTGCCTGCTCCTCTGCTGAAGTGGCTCAGTGTCCATGCATAACCATGTCAGAAACCTGCAATCCAGTATTAACCTTCCTCCTTATGGGCCACTGAGGAAATAAGAACACTGTGCGCTGGGCCAGCCAGTATAGAATCACAGAACCGTAGAATTGTTTTGGTTACAAAACACCTCTGAGATCACCAGTCCAACCACTGTCATTAAATCATGTCTCAAAGTGCCATGTCTACACGTTTTGCAAACATCTCTAGGGACAGCGACTCCACTACCTTCGTGGGCAGCCTGTTCTGATGCCTGACCACTCTTTAGGAAAGAAATTGTTCTCAGTATCCAACCTAAACCTCCCCTGGCACAATTTCGGGCCATTTCCTCTTGTATCACCTGATCCTAGGGAGAAGAGACCAACACCCACCTCACTCCAACCTCCTTTCAAAGAGTTGTAGAGCGCAAGAAGGTCTCTCCTTAGCCTCCTCTTTTGCAAATAGAGGTCCACAGGGGAAAGAGATAAATAGGAAAAACCCTTCTGTTGAATTTCCTGTTGGAAAACACCAAGAAGGGAGGAGAGGGGTACTTTCTTGAGATTAAAGCCTGCCAAGCTGTGACTTGGACTTAATCAAAACCACAGTGATGAGCTGAGGTTAAATATGCCTGCTTTTCCCTTGCCTTTCAACATCAGCAGCCTCCAAGTGCAGCATTGCCAACAGTGAGATGCAGTTGCTAGTTGTAAGATAGGCCTGCAGAGGTGTGCTCAGAAGAGAGTGCTTTCCATGTGTAAGGAGGTGAGGAGTCCATCTCTGCAGGCCGCTCCTCTGCTTTCCCCTTCCTCTCTCATGGAGGTTGCAGGTGGAGAAGAGAGGCAGCAGCATTCCTGGCAGGTGGTGCCTGACCTTGAATGGACCACTTAGGGGTTCACACGAGTGATAAAGGAGCATAAATACCCCTGCTGCTCCCTGCAACTTGGTCCCTCACATTTCAGAGATACTGTGTCCCTAGTGACCCAAAGCTTGGAGGAGGACATCCAGGCCTGAATGCTGAGTCTGCGTCAGTAGGTGAAGGAAGGAGCACTGATCTCAGGCTGGGTAAAGGTGGTGGCTTTCCACCGTATTGCCACTGGCCCCTTTTGCCCTGTACTTCTCTTTGCAGGGCTGGGACAACAAACTCCACTTACCCACAGCAGACAGAGATACACAGAATCCATTAAGAAGAGGAACTGTTTTAGTCCTTTTGTTTCGTGTTTTACTGCTAATCACTGCTGGAGATAGTTCGGATAAATGCTCCTCTGGTCTGCAAGGCATGAGGATGGAGCAGCTGCATTCTCATGCAAATCAGCAGCCCTGTGCACGCAGAGATTTGTGCAAATCATACAGCTGCCATCTGCAGTGACCTACTCCAATCAATATTGCTCCAGCAATCAATATTTATCTTTATTATAGTATAGAAAGAAAGCATCTAAAAGTAACTAATGATTTCACCAGCTTCTCAATCCACACAACAATTAGGTCAGTCAGCTTAGGGTCCCTTCCCTGCCTTCCATCAGCTGCTCTCAAGCAGAGTGTCTGCAAACAAGATGCTCTACTACTATAAAGTACTGAAAGGTGGCTGGAAAGCCCACGTGCATTACAGGGATATTGGCTGCTCCGTGTTCAGCACTGTGCATAATGATTGTGCGTGACCTACTTGTTCCAGATGCAGAAAGAAGGAGCTCCTTCAACATCTGCAACATCCTGTACATCATACAGTGGACACGTTGCTGTTCTCTGCTGCTTTCCTTTCCCTTTGTGAACAAGTAAATCTTTGTTCATGGCTACAGCTGACACTTAAAACATACTCACTGGACTTGTGCTGCAAATAAACACAGAAATGGAATCAACTCATTAAAAAAACCCTCACAATCCTGCAAAGACTTAAATTTCTGCTTAACTTGAGATTGCACCTAAGGCATGCAGTGAAGCTGCTGCTGCATAAATCTTCACATGGAGATTAGTGGTCACATCTAATAACAGTCCAGGCAAGAGGAAAGTAGAGGCTCTGCAGCACGCAATCTCTGCATTGCACAGCAGGAGAGCTTACACCCGTGTCACTTACCTTAGCCCTAGCCTAGAAACAGAGCTGACTCCAGTGCCTGCCCAGAAATTAGCCCAATTCTGTCTTTGTTAACTCTTCATCTTTCATTCGGTGATGTTCTGCATTAAAAGATTTTGAAACGAAAGAGATAGAACACGAAGAGTTGGCCTGAAATGGAGCCAGGGGAGGTTTAGGGTTAGACATTAGGAAACATTTCTTTGCTGCAGTAGGCATCAGGGATTGTAAGAGGCTGTCTGGGAGGTGGTGGAGTCTCCACCCCTGGAGGTGTTCAAGAAACATGTGGACATGGCGCTTCCAGATGTGTTTTAATGGCCATAGTGGTGTTGGGTTGACAGACTTGATAATCTTAAAGGTCATTTCCAGCTGAAATAATTCTGTGATCCTATGAAAGTAGCTGACTTCCAACCCAAGTGTTGAAATACTGTGTTAAGATAACTATAGAAGTGCTATGCATTGGGCTGAGAGTAAGCACTGCTGTAAAAAATGTAACAACTAACAACTAAACAACTGCAAATTAGTCAACAAAGGGTTTGCAATGAAAGAGAAAACATCAAGACCAGTGGAAAAAGCAAGATGACACCTAGCTAGTATGTCGTATTTTAATTATTAAACCTGTTCTAAGAAGGCACAGAAAGGGCTTCAGTAGGAGGCTGGTCCGCCAAATCAGCTGTTTGAGGTGTGAGAGCTGAATAGAGAACCCAACCATGGGCCTTCACTTGGGCTGTGGACAGAAATGCCATGTGAACTGGCATCAAAGTGGGAAAGCCAGCAAAAGACAGAGTTGTAGCTTGAATTGGTGTATGCAGCACAAACAAGGGATTTGCAACCACTCTGGCTCGGCTGAAAACTTTGGGTTTATTGGGAGTGTCCAAACATCATGTAAGAGCCAGAAAATAAGGTCCTCAGGTGAGCATTCTATAATCACCACAGCTCCCATTGGGTTCCTCAGTGGCAAGCTACTGAAGTTTTGTAGGACCCTTTCAGTGTGTACCTTCAAACTAGCCCAGGTGAAAAAGTTACTCTGAGCTCAACCATAGCCAGAGAAACATCCCCACTGGTTTCTAAAAGATCTCAGAGGACAAGGAACTATCCAGTACAGAGCCACATAGATGCTGAAGGCAGTGGAACATCTCCTTTATGAGGAAAGAATGAAGGAGCTGGGGCTCTTTAGCTTGGAGAAGAGGAGACTGAGAAGTGACTTCATTCATGGTTATAAAGATGTGCAGGGCAGTGTCAGGAGGACAGAGCCAGGCTCTGCTCAGTGATGTCCAGCAATAGGATAAGGGGCTATGGGTGCAAGCTGGAGCAGAGAAGGTTCCACATGAACATAAGGGAAAACTTCTTCCCTGTGAGGGTGCCAGAGTCCTGGAGCAGGCTGCTCAGAGATGTTGTGGAGACATTCAAATCCCACCTGGATGTCTTCCTGTGTGACCTACTGTGTTGGACTGAATGATCCTTTGAGGTCCTTTCCAACCCCTAATAGTCTGTGATTCTGTATTAAATCAAGCCCACAATATACAGTCTTCCTCTTTGTCAGCAATGAGCCCACAGGAAGAGCAAGAACTCAGCTTTTTCTGTCTGAGCAGTCTTTTTGAGGAGTGGGAGGCAGGGAGGAGCACATTGTCTTTCTAAGCTGAAGATACTACCTTGACTAGAAACTTAATGCTTAGAAAAGAGATGGCTTTGTTGACCGTCAGCTGACATGGATTTACTGACATGGATTTACTTCAGAGGGGAGATTTAGACTGGGTGTTAGGAGGAAGTTCTTTACAGTGAGGGTGGTGAGGCACTGGAACAGGTTGCCCAGGGAGGCTGTGGCTGCTCCCTCCCTGGAGGTGTTCAAGACCAGGTTGGATGAGGCCTTGAGTGACCTGTACTAGTGGGAGGTGTCCCTGCCTATGGCAGGGGGTTGGAACTAAATGATCCTTGAGGTCCCTTCCAACCTTACCATTCTATGATTCTCTGCATACATTTTAGTTAAAAGCAGCCATTTTTTCCCAGTCAGGTGAGCTTCCCAGAATCACCTTCACCATCTTTGCATCCTTCATCTTGTGCCAAATGAGTCTGTTGAACTTTGAAGTGAGACTGATTTCCCAACTCCCTTAGGGTGATGGTTTGGGGAGTTTGACCTTTCTATCCACTGAGTCAACTCAATCCTTCAGAGGCTTCTGTTCTTTTGACAATGTTCTGCCTTTCCAGATTCTCAGGATTTATTTTCTTAATAACATTCTTTAAAAAAAAAAAAAAAAACAAAACAAAAAAGTCTTTGCTTTTAACATAAACTGAGGTTGTCTGGAGTTACTTATGCTTCATAGTGTTTTATTACCAGTACACTTTGGAACACTCTGGTAAATAATTCAACGTACACAAAGAAATTGGCTCTATTTTCACTATACATTGAGAAAGTCTGTTATGTAGCCTCTAACTCACAGCTCTAAATGTTCTCAGATAAATGCAAACCCAAACCGTATTCCATCTGTACTACTCACCAAGTAGGTCTTCTAGGGACCCTGAAAGACATAGCCATCTCTTATCCCAAAACTGCAATCCCTAATGTTTGGCTTTGTAATAAAATAATAAACAAACAAAAAAAATATACTTCTACAGTTACAGCAAAGCTCACTGTGTGTCCAGGGGGCAATGCCCTACACACAGAGCTTTTTCATTGTGCTGCTTTTTTCAGATGCTGATCCAGACTTGGTTTTCAGTTACATATGGTGAACTTCTGGCTTATGGAAGGCAATGAAAATTATTCCACTGACTTCAGTGAAAGAAAAGTTCTCCCCTAGTATCAGAACCCCAGTCTCAGTAGCCAGTAGAGCCTTTTGTTGGCAGAAGGGTCTAAATGCACAGAATGCAAGGGAATGACTTGGAAATTGTGATGACAAAAGCAGAACTTGGTTTAATGACTGCTTCGGTGTCTTCAGAGGAAATATTGATTTGTGAATAGCCAAAAATAACTGCTGAGGTTTGGGGAGTTTTTCTTGTCTTATCGTGGTGCCATGCTCCTTTAGGAGCAAGACACAAATTCTTCAAAAGTGGAAAGGGAGGGAGGCTTTTGAGACATGTAGAGCTGTTATCTGTCTTCACAGTTATTAATCTGTCAGCATTAGAGTTGAAAGGGAAAAAAAACCGAACCAAAGACAAACCAACAAAACCCGATCAACCTGAAAGAATTTTACAAATGTGGCTCAAAATACCCGAGTTTTGGTGTTCAGTTTCTATGGCCAGGAGCCCTACCCCTAGGTACAGCATGTGGCATCTGAGTGGGAGGCATAGAGGGATGCGTGGTCACTGCAAAAAAGGCTGGAGGGATAGATTGGGAAAGGACAGAAGACTGTGGAAGCAAGGGGAAAACTGCACGCTGGCTTTCAGCTACTCCATTTGGCTGTTTGCTGGAGGGAGAGTGAGGAGGAGTTGCAGCTTCTGCCCCTGTGCAGGGTCTCAGGGGAGGGTTTGAGGATGCTGCCTGAAGGTTGCAGAGAGGTCCTCTTCAGGTGATGTTCCTCTACCTTGTTTGAAGGCTGAAATAGTACATCCAGCATGGAGCAAGTTAACTGAACATTTAACAGTCTGGTGTAGTGACCTGGTTGGCCTCAGGGTGGCGGTGGCCACGGATTGCATTACAGCGGGACTATGAATGTCACAAGGGTCCATGTGTGTGGCTGGACACTGTGTGAGACAGCAGCAGCATCCCACTTCTGTTTTTAGGAAGGGTCCACGTACAACATAGGCACAAAACAGCATGGCAAAGAACAGCTAGTTTACGTGTCTGCTTTAAAAGGGGAGAAAATAAATCTGGAGCTTGGGTTTTTTCACTTCTTCACCACGATGTGGATTGTGGTTTGCACTTCTAGGTAGGAAAACACAGCAACCTTCTGATCAGACCTTTACTGGCATTCAAAAACAGACTGGGGGAGGATCTTCTTAATGCTTATCTTTAACTAAAGGGTGGGTGTCAGGAGGATGGGGCCAGTTTTTTGTCAGTGGTGCCCAGCAACAGGACACGAGGTAAACAGGCACAAACTTGAACGTAGAAGTTTCATCTATATGTGAGGAGGAACTCCTTTAGTTTGAGAGTGGTGGAGCACTAGAACAGGCTGCCCAGAGAGGTGGTGGAGTCTCCATACCTGGAGTCAATCAAAGCCCACCTGGACGCTGGCCTGTGCAACCTCCTCCTGGTGTACCTGCTTTGGCAGGGGAGTTGGACCTCCTGAGGTCCCTTCCAACTCCTATCAATTCTGTGGTTCTGTGAGTGGTTTTAACAGTCCGTTTTGTGCTCCTGCTGTAGGGCAGGGTTGTTGTAGCTCTGTGGGAGGTACCACCACCTGGTACCACCTGCTGAAGCCACCAGGTGATGATGAAGCCATTGCTTGGTTGTGTGATTGGATGTCTGGGCAAACCCAAGTCACCAGGCTGTTAAAGAGCACAGAAGGGATCAGATGATAATGCACAGCAGATGTTAATGTGCATTGACACCAGATCATCTGCTGGCATCAGGGCACTGCAGCGTGAAAGCGGGAGTGCAGAGACCTCTGAGAGCAGCCTGCCCTGGCACCGGTTTTCCCCCCCTCCATTTTCTTTCCCCCTTTATCATCTAAAAATAAACCTTCATCCCTCTCCCTAGTCCTCCATTTTTAGCCAAAGTCAAAGCCCCACAGCAGCCTGAGCGGTGCCTTCCTCATGGCCTGTTTAGTCACAATAAAAAGCCAGTTGGCCTAATGCGCCATCAAGAAAGGGGTGACATTTATGGCTTGGGTTTTATGATGCTGTGAACTGAGCAAGATTTGGAGCCTTACAGTGCCTTCAGGGGGCAGGAGATCACGAGCAATGAATTGTATTTATACCTTTTCCAATTTCCTAGCAGCATTTTAGCAATAAACAGACTGTGTTGTTACTGAGTTTTATGTAAGCAAGTTCTCGAAAGCAGGGATACAACTTTGCGGCTCGGAGTTACACGTGTTGGCTTAAACAGATCTGCAGGGAGGTGTAGCTAGGTAATGTGTACGGGAAAGCACTTTCCAATTTATTATCAAATGTCTTAATAGAATGCTTCATCTCCTCCTCCCCATTTTATGTTCACTATTAAATTGAAACTGCATCCATTGCAGAAGGTCGGAGGCTCCTTCAGACACCCATGTTGGAACATCGAGGCCATGATTTGTTCACACATCTAAACCATTAAAAATACATCCCATGCATTAAATATGAGCCCAGGGGAAACTCAACAGGAGCTGACGTTCAGGGCTGACCTCAGCTCTCACGGGCCCTGCAGGGTGGCAGGTGTCCCTTCCCCACATCTATCTCCTGCCCTGCTTCTTTCCCACGTGCAAGTCACAGCTGAAAGCTTGTGTGAGATGTGCCCAGACATACAGATTTAATTTGCTGTTCCTCAACCTGTCCATTATGTAACAAAGCTCTCTCATGCTTTATATGCCTCAGGGATACCCATGCTAGCCAGGGCACAATGCTTGTGGCACCCCCTCTGAGGAGCTTCAGGTGAATTCCACTGATCAGTGTCCCAGACTTGGAGAATCCGAGAATGGTTTGGGTTGGAAGGAATCTTAAAGATCATCTAGTTCCAACCCCTCTGGCAAGAGCAAGGACACCTCCTACCAGGCCAGCTTACTCAAGGCCCCATCCAACCTAGCTTTTAACATCTCCAGGCTTGAAGCATCCACAACTTCTCTGGGCATCCTGGTCCAGTTCCTCACCACTGTCATGGGGAAGAATTTCTTCTAATGTCTAATCTCACTCCAGCGTCTTCCAGTTTGAAGCCACTACCCCTCACCCTGTCACTACCTGTCTTTGTGAAAAGTCCATCTCTAGCTCTTCTATAGCCCCCTTAAAACAATGAGAGGCCACAGCAGGGTCTCCCTAGAGTCTTCTCTTCTCCACGATGAAGAGCCCCAACTCTCATACCATCTTCATGGAGAAGTTCTTCAGCTTTCTGATGGTCTTAGTGACCCTCCTCTGGGCCCAGAGAAAAGCTGGAAGAAAGTTACTCTCATCTTGTTAGTTTGCTGGCAAGGACATGTCCTTCAGATGACACACTTGTTTCATTCCTTTGTTTTCCTTTCCTTGCCAGTGGTGCTTTCCCTCAGGGCTTGCTCTCAAAAGCGGCCAGCCACTTTGGTCATCCTGAGGCAGCAATAGAAGAGGCAGTGATGATCTCTAGTTTTGTACAGCAACTTTCATCTACAGACCAATATGCTCTGAGGGAAAAGAGGGCTGCTGCTGCTCTCCTTCTGGCACGTGCAGTGATTTGCTCGTGTCCCAGGCCCATCCCCATGGGCTGAGATCTCATGCCCCCGCTGTGTGGGATGACGAGGTTACCTTGCCTTATTTCTCTCTGTGCAGGAGGTGCCAACAGTGCCTGAAGGAAAGCCTGGAATTAATCCTCCTAGAATCCCATTAAACAGCTAGACTGGATTTTGTTCCATGATTTAAATCAGCTCACCAGGCAGGGTAGCCTGGAGCACACAACGGGTTCAGATGGTGCTGCCCTCAGGCAGGTCTCCTTAGAGGTGGGAGGCACAGGTGCCTGAGGAGGCAGAGCAGTCAATGGGGAGAGGCAGTCTCAATTTTTGCACATCCGGAAGGAGTCTTTTCAAGGAGCAATTGTTTTTCCATAGTTTTCTTCTCACTAGTTTTAGGAAGATCACCCCAAGCCTTGCCTTCCCCACCAGCAGTGGATGGCTCGTGTGCCGCACAGGATGGGGCTTGCGGCACCCTGGTCTCCTGCTCTGTGAAGGCCATCATCGCTTTACTCATGCTGTTAAATCAGAATCCACTTTCTGCTTCCAGTGGCAGCTTCTAGTACTGTTAACAAAGTACTTCCCCAAGTTCTTCATGAGCAGAACAACCCTTCCTGCATGACATGGTCCACACCAGCACCGGCAGCTACCTGGTGTCCCTTGCTTCCTACCAGACGCTGTGATATTCCCAGTAGCTGCTGGAGGCTGGGGTGGAACAAGGCTCATTACTCTGCTGACTTCAGGGTAGGAGAGAACAATACCAGAGTCTGAGGTACAGAGAGATGAGACTCTCCTGAAGGAGAGCCTCAGATGTTGACAGAGGGAGGGGACCAGTCAGCCAAGCTTTGTTTTAGCATGACCCATAGAGACGTGAAGGACACCAAGTGTAGGCAGGCTGTGCTAAGGCATTTCTTTTATTCTAGCTGCTTTAAGTAAACTTCACCCATTGGATACCTGCAGATGCAGGAATTTGTGTGTGAACAGAATGGGAGTTTTCTGCTCTCCTCACACAGCCAGCAGGAGGATTTTTCCATCGCTCTTCAAGGGGAAATCTTCTCACTCTCTATAGCTACCTGAAAGGAAGTTGGAGCAAGGTGGGGTGGCTGTCTCTTCTCCCAAATAACAAGCAATAGGGTCATAGGAGATGCTCTCCAGTTGTGACAGGTGAGATTTAGATTGGACACAAGGGAGAGTTTCTTCCATGAAAGGGATGTTAAACTCTGTACCAGGATGCCCAGCACAGTGGTGCAATCTCAATCCCCAGAGGGATTTAAAGGAAAGAGAACCTCTGGGAAAGAGGAGCTGGGAGTCATGGTGGACAACGCGATGACCGTGAGCCAGCAATGTACCCTTGTGACCGAGAAAGCCAATGGCATCCTGGAGTGGATTAGAAGGGGTGTGGTGAATACTTCTCTCCTACTCTGCTGGTGAGGCCGCATCTTGAATAATGTCTCCAGTTCTGGTCCCCTCTCTGGAGGCATTCAAAACCCACCTGAATGTGTTCCTGTGTGACCTGCCCTAGGTAATCCTGTTCTGGCAGGGAAGTTGGGCTGGAAATCTTTTGAGGTCACTTCCAACCCCTAATATTCCATGATTCTGTGAAAATCCATGCAGATGTGGTACTGAGGGTTGTGGTTTAGTGGTAATCTGGAAGTGCTCGGTTACTGGTTGGACTTGGTGGTCTTAAAGATGTCTTCCAGCCAAAATGATTCCATGATTATGATTCAAAGGCAGTCATCAGCCTGGTAGTTCTTTAATTTCTCTGATTGAGTTTAAAGTATCCAATCTGGCAACACCTGCTTTTCATGATGTGATTGCTTTTACATAGGAATGATACTGCTACAAAAATAAAACGAGGCATTTATTTTGCCCTAAAGGTGTTAACATCCAATTCAGTGTACTGTTGAGGGCACTAGAGGCATGGAGAAGCCAGTTAAAGGTCAGTTTCTAATTGGTGCTTTGAATTGTAAGAAGGAAGCAAAGGTGAAGTTTGTGATGTTCTTTGTGGAAAGCTTATAAAGAAATTTAAGGGGAAAAAAGATAAAGGAGAATTAGGAATCAAGTTGCAGTGTCTTACACAGCAGATGGAAGTAGTTTTCATGAGCTGCAGACTCCAGGATGAAATGTTAAAAAAAAAAAACAGTGGGCAAGTTTTTAACCAGGAAGCCTCTTTGAAACAAGGTACTTGAGCAGCAAATGTGCTCTGAAAAATCTGCAGGGAGTTCTAAGCATTGACAGCCACTCCCTGCTGTGCAGCAGCAGCAACGTAGGAGCTGCATGGTGGTTGCTGCCTTAGCTCCTGCCTCTGCACCCCAGATAGGCAAAGTGGAGAGAGAAGTTTGATGGAAGGCATGGAGATTGGAAAGGTAACCCAGGTTCATGACAGAGTGGCAGACAAGTAGGTCAAGGATGTAATTTTGGCCCCAAGGCACTTCCTTCAGTCGTTTTCCTTATGACAGAACCACAGAGTGGTAGAGGTTGGAAGGGACCTCTGGAGATCATCGAGTCCAACCCTCCTGCCAGAGCAGAACCACCTAGAAGCAGTTGCACAGGGCAGGTGTGTTTTAAATGACTCTGGAGATGGAGACTCCACGACCTCTCTGGGCAACCTGGTCCCATGCTCCACCATCTTGAAACTACAGAAGTTCTTTCTTGTGTTTGGATGGAACTTCCTGTGTTCCAGTTTGTGACCTTCTCCTCTTGTCCTGTCATTGGGCACCACTGGCAAGAGACTGGCCCCATCCTCCTGACACTCACCATTTAAGTATTGATAAGTGTCAAAAATTACAGAATCGCAGAATACATCCAGTTGGAAGAGACCTCAAAGATCATCCAGTGCAACCCTTGACCCAGCAGCGAAGGGTCACCACTAAACTATGTCCCTAAGTGCCAGGTCCACATGATGCTTCAACACCTCCAGGGATGGTGACTACACCACCACCCTGGGCAGATAAAATATTTCCAGCCTGAACCTCTCCTGATGCAGCCTGTAACCATTTCCTCTGCTCCTGTCTCTTGCCACTGAGGAGAAGAGGCTGTCCCCTCCTTGGTGCAACCTCCCTTCAGGGAGCTGCAGAGAGGAATGAGTTCTCTTCTCAGCCTCCTCTTCTCCAGACTGAAGAACCCCAGTTTCCTCAGCACCCCTCCTCATAGGCCATGTGCTTCAGGCTCTTCACCAGCCTTGTTGCTCTTCTCTGGATATGCTCAAGCACCTCAATGTCTTTCTCTAGGCTAAAAAGCCCCAAGTCTCTCAGCCTTTCTTCAAAAGTGAGATGCTCTGCTGGCCTCATCATCTTCATAGCCCTTTGCTTTACCCTCTCCAGCAGTTCCCCATCCCTCTTGAACTGGGGTGCTCAGAACTGGATGTGATACTCCAGATGAGGCCTGACTAGAGTAGAGCAGAGAGGGAGGAGAACCTGTCTTGACCTGCTGACCACACTCCTCTTGCTGCACCCCAGGATGCCTGAGTAATCACCTGATTATTCATCTCTTCCTCCTGTTAGGATGCTTTGGGGTCTTTTGTGTCCTGCTTCTTCTGCATTCCGTAGCAATCAGCATCTGCGCGCAGCATTCTGATAACGCCGCACGTGGCCGCTGTGATTTCTAATTGTTTGGATAAGGGGATGCTATTGAAGTGCCAGGCAGAAACCTTACATCACCCGGGGGGAATCAAGCTTTTCTTCTTTAGCTCCTGCTGAAGATAAACATTTGAACAGTTGAAATAGGTAAAAGATCCCAGAGAAGCCTCTGTGAAAAGCAGCCGGGCTGGAAGCCCTTAGTGCAGAAGCTGGGCTACGAATGACAAAAGGGAAAAATAAATTAGATAAATAAGTGGAAGGCACTGAAAACAAGCCATGCTGCTTCTGCACTTGTGATCTGCAAGCTGAAGAGAAGCACGAGCAGGCATGGGAAAGAGCTGCTGCGTGCTATTTTTGTGCTGCCACGATAAAATATGTATTGTTTATTGTTCTGCGCTGCAGCTGGCATTTGGCATCCCTCTCCCACATCCAGCAGAGTTGGTTGTGAAGGTACCGTGCAGTGCCTCTGTTCTTTGAACCGCCTTCTTATGATGTTCTGAGGAGTGCAGTGACAGGATTTCAGTCTCCTGGCAAGCACCAACAGGATGGAGGGTGTGATTCATAGAAAGTATGAATCCTGTGTGCCAGTGGGCATTAGGAATGCATTCTAGCTATAGGTATGGGGGTGTTCCTGATGTTCAACTGCACGCGGAACCAAGAGATGATGCCAGGCAGTGTTGTCTCCTGGATTGAGGCATTACTGGCTGCCAACCTCCTAGTCTGTGCTTCACACACACTGCAGAGACAACTGTAGGGTACCTGAATGTGGCCATGCTAGCAGAAGTCCCTGATAACTCTGAATTGAGGGTGCCAGAACTTTATACTAAAGTTTACCTCTCTGCTAAATGGTATGACAGTACTCAACCATTGCTGCTATAAGTCTCTAGAAGGTCTGTTTGGGGATCCTACTGATGCTTATCTGTAAAGTTGAGGAGCACCAGGATGGAGCCAGGCTCTTTTCAGTGGCATCCAGTGACAGGATAAGAGGAGAGGCAGCAGGCATAAACTGGAACACTTAAGGAAAAACTGATTGGTGACAGAGCCTTGAAGCAGGTTGCCTGGGGAGTCTGTGGAGTTTCCTTTGGAGAAATTCCAAAGCCACCTGGACATTGTGATCGTGGGCAACCTGCTGTGGGTGACTCTGCCTTAGCAGGAGGTGTTGATTAAGACAGGACAAGGGGCAGTGGGTGGAAGTTGAAGCATAGGAAGCAAACACGAGGGTGAATCTTTCCACTGTGAGGGGGAAGGAACACTGGAACAGGCTGTGCAAGGGGGTTTTGGAATCTCCTTCTCTGGAGGTATTCAAGATTCACCTGGATGTGTTCCTATGTGAGCTTGTATAGGTAATCCTGCTCTGGCAGGGGGATTGGATTGGATGATCTTTTGAGGTCCCTTCCAGCCCCTAACATTTTGTGATTCTGTGATTAGATGATCCTCAGAAGTGTCTTCTAACCCCCACCATTATGTGAAACTTAATGCTGTTACTGTAAGTGTGCTGAGGATCAGAGTGGTCGCTTTGAGACTGATGCCCAAACAGAGGTACATACTTGCCAGCCCCTTGGAGAAATCCAGCTGAGCGGCCTATATGTGTAGACAGCTCTGAGACCAGTGGTGCTGAGGTGGGTAGCAGAGGTGACTGCTGCCCAGAAGAGGGGTATCGCAGACTGTGTGGTTTAAGGAGGTGTGATGCTGCAGCCTGCAGAGGCTCTGAAGGGCTTTGCTGAGCTCCTGGGGGCTGGCTCTGCCCAGCCTGGTTAACCTCGCCAGGCCCCGCTTAAAGCTAGTTCAAGTATCTCTGCGTGGTGTTGTGTTGAGATGCACTGAACATCCCCAGAGCTGCCTGGGTAAATGAAGGCTCCCACCAGCTCCTGACACGCAGCTGAACCACAGCACAATTCATGTTCCAGCACTGAAGGCGTAATGTTAAGCCAGGCTTCATTTCCACTTGCCTGCTGGTAATGTCAACAGAGATGCCCTGCGTAGCAGAAAGAAAAACCTCGCAGGAATCCAAATGATAGAGAAGGCATCGGGGACTGATTGCCAGGCTCGTTATGCAGGCCTGTGCTGCCAGGTTTGCTTTAAAGGGCCATTTGATGTCCTGTGCCGAGGGGGCAAGGGGCTTGGGAGAAGACCATACTGACATCCAACCCGAAATTTGAGTTTCTGATCGCTGCTTGCTAAGCAGAGCTGAGGATAAGACACGTCTCTGGTGGAAATACCATAAATGTACAACCACCGTGGTTTTATTCATACGCTGCTTTGTAGCAAAGGCAAAGCTTTGGGCTTGTTTTTATGCTACAAAATGTTGTTGGCTTTTTTCCTTTTTTTTTTTTTTTCCTTTTTTTTAAATTTTTTTTTTTTTGCTTGGAGAAAACATTCAACGTTGGAAATGACTGCAGAGTTGGAACATCACTTTCCCTGTAAAACAGTGCTTGTTGAGATGTGGTAGGATATCACACTTGACCAAATTAGCATATGTGCTCCTATATCCCAGCTCTGACTAGTAAAAATAACACTAGATTTGCATTTTCACATTTCTAGCTCTCACTGCCTTGCCTATTTGGTTTTATGCCTTTTTCTTCTTTATTTCCTTGACTGACAATTCTCTTTGTAGCAGATTTATTGCTGTTCTGCTGTTTGGACCCTGTAATCAAGTAGACACTTGGCTGAAGACGTTAAGTCATTTCATTAAGTACTTTTGCAGATCTCTCAGACACAATTTTCTGTTGCTCTGGTTCCAAAAAAGCAAATGACCCATGGCCAGCAAAGCCTGCACATGAATCTTTAATAAACAGAGGTGGTACCAACAGCACTCTCAGATTTCCAAGCTGCAGAGGGCTAATTAAAAGAGGTTGGATAGGGAAGAGCTGCCACTGCCATCTCTCTCTGACAGAAACATGTCTGCCTCTGTTTTCAGTAAAACCACTCTTGTAGAACCATTGTCTCATTTGCCCTCTCCCCTGCCTATCAGAACTACACATGAAGCCACGTGCAGAGGGATTTTATACTTCATTCTTTTTCAGTCACACGTTGAAAACAAAGGCTGCGTGGCTGTCTTAGGAGTAAAGATGAAGCATAGAGTGGGGTTCTTTTTATCATCACTGTGTCACTGATGATTATACTTTATTCATGAACTAAGGAAACAGAACATTCCCCTACACTTCAGAGGCAAAGAACTGTTCTCTCCTTTTTACCGAGACACCTCCTTAAAACACAGTTCCTCCCTCCAGGGTCACTCCTTTATAACCAGGAATCCTCTCATTGGTGGCAAGCAAAGTTACTGCCTCTGCCCAGAAAATAAAGTCATGTTATTTGTAGAGGAGTGGGGAGTTAGAAGCCTGTGTGCTCACCCCTGCCTCATTTGTTGACCCCATGAATTTCGTAGAATCATGGAATTGTTTTGGTTGGAAAAGACCTCCAAGCTCATCAAGTCGAACCATCAGCCTGACACCACCATGGCCATGAAACCATGTCCACAAGTGCCATGTCTACACATTTCTTGATGACTCCACCACCCCCATGGGGAGCCTGTTTCAGTGCCTGATCACTCTTGCAGCAAAGACATTTTTCCCAGTATCCAGCCTAAACCTCCCCTGGTGCACCTTGATGCTATTTCCTCTCACTTTATTAGTTGATACTAAGGAGAAGAGATGGACCCCCACATCACTCCAACCTCCTTTCAGGGAGCTATAAAGAGCAATTGAAGTTTCATCTTAGCCTACTTTTCTACAGAATAAATTACTCCAATTCCCTCAGCTGCTCCTCAACAGACCTTTCACCACATTTCTTGCCCATCTCTGGACACACTTCAGCACCTCAGTGCCCTCCTTGGAGTGAGTGACCCAAAAGCAAACGCAGGTTCAGATCGAGGTGCAGTTTGAGGTGCAAATCATAGAATGGTAAGGTTGGAAGGGACCTCAGAGATCATCTAGTCCAAATCCCCTGCCATAGGCAGGGACACCTCCCACTAGTACAGCTCACTCAAGGCCTCCTCCAACCTGGCCTTCAACACCTCCATACAGGGAGCAGCCACAATCTCCCTGGGCAACCTGTACCAATGCCTCACCACCCTCACTGTAAAGAACTTCCTCCTAACATCCAGTTTCAATCTCCACTCTGCCAGTTCAAACCCATTGCCCCTTGTCCTGTCATTGCAAGACCTTGTAAATAATCCCTCCCCAGCCTTCCTGTAGGCCCCCTTCAGATACTGGAAGGCTACTGTAAGTTCTTCTGGAAGCTTTCTCTTCCCCAGGCTGCAGAGCCCCAACTCTCTCAGCCTGTCCTCATAGCAGAGCTGCTGAAGCCCTCTCATCATCTTTGTGGCCTCCTCTGGATCCTCCCCAACACTTCCATGTCCTTCCTGCGCTGGTGGCTCCAGAACTGCACACAGTACTCCAGATGCAAAGACTGATCCAACAGAAAGCCAAGTTGGCTGCTCTGACTTGGGTAAGCAGCCAGAAGCAGCACATTGTCATTGCTGCTGGGACATGGGAGCTCTCTGAAACCTGGGTAGCTGTTCTTTATGGTCAGGAGCTATGCAGGAAGTAACCACTGGTCTATTTTGGGCTCCTGTCTAATTTCCTTGGCAGGGAAGAAGCATGTTACATGGGTGAAATAGTGAGAGCCACTGCTAAAATGCACATGTGGTGTTTTATTGTAGTTGCTACCTAGACAGAAGCTCTAAGACAGATCTTCAGCAAGTTGCACCCCACATGTCCATACCAAGGCACAAGGAGGTGCCCATCGGTACCTTACCTGCCTCAGGCTTAGTTCAGCTCTAGCAGTCCTGTGGGATTTCCCAGGGTGTTAGCTGCAGAACTGTACCTCAGTATGCAGAAACCTTCCAGTTCAGCTTTGACACCCTGTTCTTAGGACAGAGTCCAGCCATGTCACCAAGCAGTCCTGCAGGATGCAGTGTGGGGAATCAACCCAACGTGCTCCAAGTGTTTTGGCTTTTTTTTTTTTTGCTTTTAGCTTCATGATCACCAAAATCACAAAGTGGATTATTGGATGTTCAGCTCCTTTAAGATTCTTTTATCGGGGATAGTGTGGCCAGCAGGAGCAGGGAAGTCCTTCTGCCCCTGTACTCAGCACCGGTTAGGCCACACCTTGAGTACTGTGTCCAGTTCTGGGTTCCTCAATTTAAGAAAGATGTTGAGATGCTCAAACATATCCAGAGGAGGGCACCAAGGCTGCTGAGGGGGGTGGAGCACAGCCCTAGGAGGAGCAGCTGAGGGAGCTGGGGGTGTTCAACCTGGAGAAGAGGAGGCTCAGGGGAGACCTTACTGCTCTCTACAGCTACCTGAAAGGAGGTTGTAGCCAGGCAGGGGTTGGTCTCTTCTCCCAGACACCTAGTGACAGAACAAAGAGGACGCAGCCTCAAGCTGTGCTGGGGCAGGTGTAGGCTGGATGTTAGGAAGAAGTTCTTCACAGAAAGAGTGATTGGCGCTGGAATGTGCTACCAGCAGAGGTGGTGGAGTCAGCATCCCTGGAGGTGTTTAAAAGGGACTGGATGAGGCACTTAGTGGCATGGCTTAGTTAATTAGAAGGTGTTAGGTGATAGGTTGGACTCGATAATCTTTTCCAACCTGCTTAATTCTGTGATTCTTTGAAATGAAAGAGAATAAAATAAAGCTTATAAAAAGAGGAAATCATCATAATGACCTGGAAGAACAGACATAAGAAAGGGAACCTCATTTAATGATTGTTTACAGTGAGAGCCCAAATTTTAGTCAATTAACGTATGAGCCCATTAGTTAATAGCTGAGATGGACCTGTAGATCTGCGTTCAGGAGATTGTCCTTTCTCTGGGGAGCTGCAGTGTATCAGTTGACATCTTGGAAATGCTTCTCCTTCCTCACAGATGCTTTCAAAGCTGCCTTTTTGACTGCAGAAGCCATAGTTAAGCCTTACGCATGTATTTTGTGTATCCTCTTGGGTACAGTTTCATCCTGTGACCCCCTAGGAGACCTCATTGACCTTCTCACAGCTTCGGGAGCCTGAGGAAAGCTCAGTCAGCCTTTATATTGCCAGGATTTCTTCAGTGCTACGCTTAGGAACACAGAAACCAAACAGATTTATTGATATAATGATAATCAGAAGTCGTAGCCAGGATGATGATCAAAGCACTTAAAATTAGAAGCCTGCCGAAAGGCTTCAGAGACCAAGAAGCTGCAGGATGCTTGCTGCCAGTACGGTGTGGGCGAGGGGAGCCTGGGGGCAGCCCCAGGACCAGGACAACCAACAGCCAAAGATGATGAGGCCAGTCCAAGTTTGTGAAACAGCAAGAAAACAACAGGGCAGAGCCTGAGCATGGCCAGGTTGCAGACTGGGTGTGACAGGGGAAGCACCAGGACAGGGAGCTATCTGGGAGCAAGATGGGATTTCTGAGCATGACAGGTGTTGGGGTGAGGCTGTCTGGGGTAAAGGATTCCCGTGCCCTGCACACTCTGTAGGGTTCTCACTCAGTGTATGCTCTGGGCTACAAGCAGGGATGTCACAGTTTGGTTCTGCTTGTTGAACAGGAAACAGTCCTTGATATCAGGCCAGGCTGGGGGATGATGAGACTGAGAGCAGCCCTGCAGAGAACACTTGAGGATGCTGGTGGATGAGAAGTTGGACATGAGATGGCAGAGGGCACTTGCAGCCCAGAAAGCCAGTGGCAGCCTGGGCTGCACCAAAAGCAGCATGGCCAACAGGTCAAGAGAGGTGATTCTACCACTTCACTCTGCTCTGGTGAAACCTCACCTGGAGTGCTGTGTCCAGCTCTGGAGCCCTTAACATAGGAAGGACATTGACCTGATGGAGCAGGTCCAGAGGAGGCCAGAACAATGATCAGAGGTCTGGAGCACTTCTGTTACAAGGACAGGCTGAGGGAGCTGTGCCTGTTCATCCTGGAGAAGAGAAGGCTCTGGGGAGACCTTAGAGCCAGCCTACCAGTACCTGAAGGGGCCCTACAAGACTACTGCAGAGGGACTGTTTGCAAAGATCTGCAGTGATAGAATGAGGGGCAATGATTTGAAACTGGAGCAGGGGAGATTTAGGTTAGACATCAGGAATAAGTTGTTCACAAAAAGAGTGGTGAAATACTGAACAGGCTACCCAGAGATGTGGTGGAAGCCTCATCCCTAGAAATTTTCAAGGTCAAACTTGACCTGAACAACCTAATCTAGTTGGATCATCTTAGAGGTCTTTTCCAACCTGGTAGATTCTGTGATTCTGAGGTGTTCCTGCTGACTGGAGGGGGGTTGGGCAAGGTGACCTTCAAGGGTGCCTTCCAACCTGGTTCATTCTGTGCCTCTGTGATTTACAGAGGGATACAATGGGCAACATCTCACCAGAGGTGAATTTTGTGGCTTGTTGAGGGCACAGCAGCTTGAATTATCTTCTTGAGTGTTCTCTGGCTTACAAGAGGTCACAAGAGGTGATGGTGTGGCACAGGTTGCCACATTTAACACTTCTTCATCTTTCCTTTTTCTTGCATCTCTTCCCCATGTCTCTTTTCTCTCCCTATACTTCATTTCCATCTAGAAATACAAATGACCTCTTGACAGAACTTCCACTCTGTTGGTTTGCATTGTGCAGTCAGGGAAAGGGAACCACTTTTATTTCTGAGATGAGTTTATGGTGTCACAAAACAACTTTCTCATATTAACCTCTTCTTTTTCTCTCTTTCCCTGTGTTTCCAGGTGCGTGTGCAACATTGACTGTTCCCAAACCAACTTCAATCCTCTTTGTGCTTCCGATGGGAAATCTTATGATAATGCATGTCAAATCAAAGAGGCCTCATGCCAGAAACAGGAGAAAATTGAAGTCATGTCCTTGGGTCGATGTCAAGGTAACCCTTGTAGCAAAACTCATTTCAAAGACTGTTCTCAATTTTTGTTAAGGGGGGAAAGAAAAAAAAAAGAAAGAAAGATCTGGGGCTGGCTTTTTACTGGGCACTTTTCACACCTCCATTAGACTCTTGTAGTTGCTACTGTAGAGCACAGGCTGTGTGCTCTACAGCCAAGAGAGCCAACACAGCCAAGAGAGGTGTAAGGAATGGTGTGTGTAACCTTGCCCACAACAGCATGGCACTGGCCAGCCCTGCGCTGCTTCCAAAATCAGGTGCTTGTGTTTTACCCACAGAATCTCACCCAGAGCTCTGCCCTCCAGATTTGGGGCTGGAGCAGGCAGCAGAAGACCCTTTGAGATGTATTTTGCCACCCAGGATGGATACTTTTTGTTCTCTTAACTTTGGCAGCTTGAAACAATCTCAGGTGTCCAAAGACATGGAACTGGTTTCTCATCTGACCTGTTCTGGCTCTGTGAGATGCTGAAAGTGCCTGAAATTTCACTAAGAGCAGCCGCAGACTCTGTGCTTTTTCATGAGTGCCCAGCTCATGGGCTACTACGCATCTGTGCTGTGAGGCTAGGCTGAGAAAGTTGGAGTTGTTCAGCCTAGAGAAGAAGAGGCTCCAGGAAGACCTTACTATGGCCTCTAAATGCTGAAAGAGACCAATAATAAAGCTCAGGGCAGACTTTTGAGCAGTGCCTGTTGTGATGGGATAAGGGGTGATGGTCTAAAACTGAAAGAAGGAAATTTAGATTAGGTAGAAGGAAGAATTTTACAGTGAAAGTGGTGAGACACTGGCCTGAGTTGACCGTCCCTAGAACCAGTTTGTTTTGGGCTCTGAGCAACCTGCTGTAGTTGAAAAATCTCATCCATGGAAGCGTTTAAGAGCAAGCTAGATGAGGCTCTGAGCAACCTGGTCTGGTGGGATATGTCCCTGCTCATGGCAGAGGAGTTAGGAACTTCCCAACCACCACTATTGAAAGCAACTCAGCAAACCAATGAATGATAACAGCAGACATCATCATTATTTTCTTTTTGCAACCAATGATCTAATTTCTCTAATTAAAGTATTCCAATGAGCCTCAAACCAGCACAGGTCCCTTCTAACTGAAGCCATTCTATGATTCTCTGTCCCTGCTCACTGCAAGGCGTTGGACTGGATGATCTCTAAAGGTCCCTTCCAACCCAAGCCAGTCTGTGATGCTGAATCACCTGTATCCCTTCAGCTGACTTTTAAAACTCTTATTTTCTTCCAAAATAAAAATGAAGAAAATTTGCCTTTAAATAGCTTCCGTAAATACATTGTCTGCTGAAGCTCACACTCTTAGGAGCATTTTTAACTCTAGCTTCTGGCCTATAAATCCTCAGCACCTCTACTTACAAGGCCATCCTGTACAGCTGTCTTCTGCACTCTCTGGTTTTCTCCCCTCTCTTTAAAGTTACCCCCCCTCCCTTGCAGTTCATTTCAGAATACATATTAAACCTCCCCAATTACCTCAAATAGAGCAGAAGTGACAACTCCTGCTTCGTGCTGATATATTTATCCCAGCTGCAATCTGTTAGCACATATTGTTTGGGGGAAGGAAAAAAAAAAAAAAAAAAAAACCCAAGCCACAAAACCCAAAACAACGACAACAACAACAAAATGTTTCCTGAGTGGAAGATGTGGAAGATGTTTCATGTTTCAGGCCAAAAAAAAAAAAGAAGGGAGGGGGGGAAAAAAGCTGGATCCTGCAGTTTTCACCTGGCAGGCCTAGAGGAGCCTTGGAGCCTGCAGCAATGCTGGGCATGCCAGCAAAGCTCTGGCTACCCGGGCACAGTCTGGATCAAGTACAGGCTGCCCAAGCAACTCACTGTCATTTCTTTCCACACAGATAATACCACGACAACTACAAAATCTGAAGATGGGCATTATGCAAGGACAGATTATGCAGGTATGGTTCCTCTTCTGTCAGAATGAAAGTTTGCAGGAGCTGTCGCTGTCTCTTTTCTCTTCTGTTTGCTGAGGTGAGGTGTCCTCATCTTCCAGCATGGTTTTCTTGATTGCCTTTAAGAAAATGCTGTCTTTGCACTATTCTTTCACGTGCTAGAAACTTTCTCCTTAATAAATGGGTTTCTTTCATTTTTTTGTCAGTGTATCCTGGCCATAAAACACCTTTTCTGATGGTGGCAATAAGATTTGGACCCTACTGGCCAAAAGCAGCAGACGTTATTGAAAAATTACTATTGAAAAATTATTATTATGTCAGGTTTTGTCACAATATACAGGATGAAGGAAGTGAAAATCCAGCTGTGGTATCATGAAACGTTGCCATAAGAGATAATATTGCCTGTTGGTAATAAGTTAATAAGCTTCTTATAATTTTTTTTAAGTGATAAATGGTTTTAATTTATTTAGAAGCTACAATGGAATTGTTGAATATGTCCTCGTGTGGTGCTGGAAATTGAAGCCATGTAAACATGAGTGAGGCTTGGGAAGGGTATTGTTTTTTCCCCTTTGCCTGGGAGGATTGGTTTAGGGATGGAATTTGTATAAGCGCAGGCGAATGTTCACCGCTCCCGCTGCGAATTGAAGCCCTGGTGAAAATGGATCAGGTGCTGCGTTCCTTACTGAAGCTGCTGACCTGTTTGTGCTTTGAAAGAGAGAGGAGGTGCGAACTGATGGCTTTACCTGAGTGTGCTGCATGGCTTAGGTGAAATCCAGCTGATGGATTTACAAGTCTTAACATTTCTCACCAGGAGAGTCCTTTGACAGTAGTTCCTTCAGTTGATGATCTCATCTGAGGGCCCTTTGGGCACAATGTGCTTTTGTCAGTAAGGTACCCAACCCTGGAAATGATTGTTCTGTTCCCACTTAAAAATGGTGCTAGATAATTAACACAGAAGTATGAATAAATGATGTCTTGGTGAGACAGGGCATTGGGGATGGGTGCAGCATAACACAGAGAGGGCAGAAATTTCTATGGAAACTCAACACTGGCATCGATTTCCCGAAGATTAGAAATGAGGCACGGTCCAGGTCCTTCCTACTGGCAAGCAGCCCTTCCATGGCTGAAGAGAGAGTCTTGCAAAGGGAGAAAAGTCTTCAGTCTCTCCCCCCACTCTTCATTCTTCCCAGCTTTTTTCTGGAAGGCAGCAGCCAGTTTTCTTAAGAGACTCATAAGGGTTGAGGTTATATGGTGGACAGGAGATGTAGCCAAGCAGACCAAAAAGTTAGAAGTAAGGGCAGATATTATAGTTGTGTTAAATCCTTTATCTTCCTTGATGGAGAACTTAGGAGAGCACTGGCATCCCCAAGTGAAGATGAAGGCCTGCAACCCTCTTTTGAATGTTGTGCAGCCTGTCCTACTCTGCTGCTGTCTGGTGGTCTAGGTTTAGGGTGGCAGTGACCCACAGTCGCCTAGAGAGGGAGGTAGCACATTTACGTGAGGAGCAATTGAATCATAACAAGAAGGGAGGAAAAGGAGGTTGAGGTTTAGGGAGGAGGAGGAGGAGGATAAGATTACAGTGATGACAAGAGAAAGGCAAGTCATGGGTCATGGAGCAAGAGGCACACAGAAGGCGCCTTCAGCTCAAGTAGGCAGGAGCAAGAGAACAGCTCTTGCATAGGAGAGATGATATTTCAGCCCACACTTAGGAGTAGAGATGGTGGGTAGGAGAAAATTGATTGCAGCAAAACATTTTCAGAAGTTGGGAGTCAAGCAGGGAACAGAGGAGGAAGCTGGGTTGCTGGGTGGGGAGGAGGACAGATCTGCAGCACAGTGGGTCTGTAGTGGAAATGGTTTCCAAGTGCCAAGAGGTCAGGAGGAGTATGAGATTAGATGGTCCGTCGGGAGGTGATGGGGGCCTGTGGAGCAGAGGCAGGACACCTCATTGCCCTAAAGCTGTGGGAGGGATGGAGACATCCCGAATCAGCAGCAAGGTCCAGCAGGTGTCCCTTGGGCACAGAAAGGTACCATCACTGCACCTGAACAAGCAGCTTCTTGAGGTCTGTGCTGTGGCTCGGACCCCAATGAGCTTCTGAGGGTAGCAACTGTGTCCCTTGGGTGAGTCTCATCAGGTACCATCCAATCTGAATCAGTCACTAGCACCAGCTGATGCCTTCTTTTTGTGAACCTTCTTTTTCTTGGTTAAATTTTTCATTTTCACATGCGATGCACGTTGACACTGAGCCATCCACGTGCTTCCAGTGTCCCCAAACGTTTGTGACATAACCCTGCCAGGAGACCCTAGGGGAAAGGATCTGCTGTCTCAAAAAGCTGTAACAGCAACAGCTCCAGCCTTTCAGTAGTAACTGAGGAAAAGGGAGACAGCAGTATAAAAGCAAGACTTGGTGAGCATTTGGGATTCAGCATTTGCTAGGCAGGAAGCTCGAGACTGTCCTCATGTTCTTTCAAGTGCAGAAACATGTGGTGATGGCTGTTAGAAGAATATGGTATGTGCTAATTCGCTCCTCACCTTAGTACCTCCTCAGGATGGCAGTGCTATCCTGACCGTGGGGAGGGCTGTGTACAAAAGCAGCAGTTCCTCTGTACCTTGGGAAGCAGTTTCCCTGTGCCCTCCCAGAAAACACCTTTGTTCTGTACTGTTGCACAGCACTGAAAATCACCTGCTGCACGCTTTCAGAGACGTTGGTTTGTGCAGACTGACTCTCCCAGGGGAGACAGCAGCAGTGGGCATAACTGGTGTTGTCAGGGATGCTAATGCAGCAGTGCAAAGCTCTCTTCACAGAGGCTGTGCTTACCAAGGGGTGCAGGTTCTTCCCCAAACACCCCTACATGCTCAGCATGGAGGCCCAGGAAGGCAGCAGCTTTGTGAGCAGCTGTAAGTCCCAACGCCCAGCTGATGTTTTTCAGATTGAGCTGTTCAAACCCTCTGTTCAATCAGCATCTTTCGCTCCCTCCTGTTCTCTCAAACCCCCTGATACTTGCAAATAGCACACAAATCTTTCTGTTTGCAAACCCAAGAGTCCTTGTTCCTTTGGAGTATAAATCTTCGCATTGCCTTGGCTTTTTAAGGGCTCTTGCTTTACACAGGCAAGATTTACTCTGCTGTTGCAAACACTAGTACTGATGTCAGAGACACTCAAGAAGCAGCGTCCCCTTTTTCAGCAAAGCAAACATGGGGAGAATGACCCTTTAGTGGTCCTTCTCTGATGGTGAGGACCTTCCAATCCTGCCATGGCTGTGTGTACAGTATGTGTCAGCACAACATCTGTACACGTAGATGTTGGTGTCTCTGTGCAGGTGTGGCCTCTCGATTTTCTGGAACCCCAAAGTATTTATTAGACTTGGGAGAATTTTCTCTCTCCTCAGCAAATGGTGGATGACTCTGGTCACATTTGTCAAGATTTAGGTTTAGACAGTAAATTAGTCATAGAATCATAGAGTGCTAGGGGTTGGATGGGACCTCCAGAGTTCATCTAGTCCAACAACCCTGCTAAAGTAGGATCACCTAGGGAAAGTCATGCAGGAACATGTCCAGGTGAGTGTTGGAGATCTTCACAGAAGGAGACTCACAACCTCTCTGGGCAGCCTGTTCCAGGGCTCCAGCACCCTCACAGTAGAAAGTTTCTCCTCATGTTGAAATGCAATTTCCTGTGATTGAGTTTACATCCCTTACCCCTCGTCCTGTCACCAGGCATCACTGAAAAGAGCCTGGCTCCATCCTCCTGACAGCCACCCCTCAGATATTTGTAGACATTGATAAGGTCCCCTCTCAGCCTTCTTTTCTCCAGACTAAACAGCCCCAGGTCTTTCAGTCTTTCCTCATAAGAGAGATGCTCCAGCGCCTTCATCATTAATGGATTTCCATCAAATCCCATAGCAATATACATTATCTCCCAATTTCCATGGAAAAGCATCTCTCAACATTTTCAGTGGACAGTATATGGTCTGGACTGTGGTGTCTGAGCTGAAAGTCCTGTGATTGATGTTATCTTGAATTTCCCTATCATAAGTGTGAAGAAGTTGGCTGTTTCGGTGCCATTTTAGCACTCAGAGTGTAGGCAATCAAGGAGTTTTCATCTTGTTTATTCATTAGCCTGTTTATTTTTATTCTCCAATATTTATATTCTCTTCTTAAGATCTGGATATTAGCAATTATCCCACTAACTGATTCTCTCCTTTCTCATTATCAAATTACAGAGGTTTTTTTCTCCAGCCATTTGGAGCACTATCAAGAGTAAGTCGGTGTGGATGAGCCATATTTCAGTGTTATAAATTCATGAAAATTGTCAGCAAAGACACTGACAAATTCGATAGACCTATTCAATAATACAATCTTCCAGACCAGACAGAGCTCCCTCTATGAGCATTGATTAGATCAAACCTCAGCAGCCAAACACTGGCAGTGCCACAAAGCTGAGGGAGAGGGGGAGAAGGCATTTTTGCAGCCCAAATAATCTCCTCAGGTGAAAAATGTACATCTGCAAAGGGTCAGTTTGGGCCATATTGTTGGATTCAGAGAGAGATGCGAATGTGATCAAGGAGCTGGAGCAGCTCTGCTATGAGAACAGGCTGAGAGAGCTGGGGTTGTTCAGCCTGGAAAAGAAAAGGCTCCAGGGAGACCTAATAGCAGCCTGCCAGTGCTTGCAGGGGGCTACAAGAAGGCTGCAGAGGGACTATTTCCAATGGCCTGCAGTGACAGGACAAGGGGCAGTGGCTTGAAATGAGAGAAGAGCAGATTTAGATTGGATGTTAGGAACAAGTTCTGAACCATGAGGGTGGTGGAACACTGCAACAGGTTGCCTGCAGAGGTAGGTGAGGTCCCATCCCTGGAGATATTCAAGGTGAGGCTCATCAAGGCTCTGAGTAACCTGATCAAGTAGAGGATGTCCCTGCTCACTGCAGGGAGGTTGGACTAGGTGACCTTTGGAGGTCCCTTCCAACCTAAACCATTCTATGACTCTGTGGTTCCTTGATGAAGGTAAACTCTCTCTTGTGCCTTCTGAAGTCTTGGCTAGTTCAGAGCCACTCTGGCTGATGCTGTTTCTGTGCCTGGGAAGTGCCAAAGAGCACCAAAATGCTGTGTAGCTGCTCACGGTTGCTCCGTTCCTTGCTCTACCTGGTGGTTTCCCATGGGATTGCAAATCTGGGTGACAGTCTTGGATCTTTATCAGGCTGCGTCCTGTCACCAGGGCCTTTCTGACACTACAGGAGGTGCTCAGGTGAATCATGGGGCAGATGGCTGTGTTGCCCAAGCCAACTGAGTGCTCCACCAAAAAAGGCATCATCTTCCCCTGGATGAACCAGGGCTATGGGATGAAGGTTGTGGGAACCATCACAGGTTCCCCACTCCAAGGATCAAGGAGAATCTTGGACTCTTCACAGAATCCCAGCATGGTGGGGGTTGGAAGGGACCTCTGAAGATTATCTAGTCCAACAACCCTGCTAAATCAGGGGCCCCCACAACAGGTTGCCCAGAATCACAATTTCCATGTGAGTTTGGGATCTCTGCAGAGAAGGAGACTCCACAACCTCTCTGGGCAGCTTACCCCAGGACTCCAACACCCTCCTAGCAAAGAAGTTCTTCCTTACGTTCACGAGGAACTTCCTATCACTGGGCACTGCTGCAGAGAGCCTGGCCCCAGCCTCTTGCCTTCTTGCTCTTTAGATATTGACCAGCATTGATAAGATCCCCTCCTCTAGAAAGAGTCTCTTCAAAAGTCCAAGACTCTTGAACTCCAAAACAAAAGAAGGTAATATTTATGTCTGAGAAAAAAAAGTTATCCTAAAGGCTGGCAAACCCCATGATTGTATCATCAACCTCTGATCCCTCTGAAGGGAGAACAAGCCATGCCTGTCCTGCAGAGAACTGGCAGGAGCACACCAGCACGTGAGAAGCACTGGGTTTCTTCACAGGCTCCATACAGAGCCTGCCAAATCCAGTCACAGTCATCTTCATTGTCTGTAACACGCCTGGAGAGCAGCCAGCAATCAGAACAGCAGCACTGGATTTCTGTAGGGATGGACTTCTTTATTTGTTAACCCCTCAGGAGTCAAATAAAAGAACTCCTTGCATGAAAGGAGGTGGCCTGGCGTTGCACCAGGGGAGGTGTAGGTTGGGTATTAGGAAAAATACTGAAAGAGCAGTTAAGCACTGGAACAGGCTGCCCAGAGAGGCACTTATAGCAGGCATGCTGGTGTTAGGTTGATGGTGGGAATTGATGATCTTAGAGGTCTTTGTCAACCTTAGTAATTCTTTGATTCCTTCTCCAGATTACATTTTCAAAGCAGGTTAAGTTTTGAACGTAAACCACTCCATGTTGCCCCTTTGAGTTAAATGTTGTGTCTACTACCACATCAGCCACTTCCTAAACTGGTGCAGGATAATAAAGCCCCAGAGCTTAGCTATGGAATATAAATGACCCTGCAGTTTGGCTCTGCCTCTGTGAACCAGCCCTGCCTTTCTTTTGAATGGAAGTAGTCAGTGAGATAGAAATACAGAGCTGAGCACCACAGAGCCATCACGGCTCCAAAGAAGCCATTTCTCATTTGCAGCTTTGTAAAGCCACTGGGGGAAGTTGCAGCCTTGCATGTGCAGATGGCCTTGGCTTCCTCCAGGTCAGAGGCTGCCACACTAAACACTGTTTTGGGTTTGGTTTTTTTTCCCCAGGAAGCACTCTTGCTTTTCATAGAATCACAGAATGGTTTAGATTGGAAGGGACCTCCAAAGTTCATCTAGTCCAACCCCCATCTACCACTTAATCAGATTGCTCAGAGCTTTGTTGAGCCTCTCCAGGGCTGGAGCCTCAACTGCCTCCCTGGGCAACCAGTTGCACTGTTCCACCACCCTCATGGTGCAGAACTTGTTCCTAGCATCCAATCTAAATCTGCTCTTCTCTCATTTCAAACCAGTGGTAGACACTGCAGAATAGGCTACCAAAACCTCCTTCTCTTCAGACTTTCAAAACTGATCTGAACACTGTGATCTTGGGAAACCCACTGTGGGTGACCCTGCTTTAACAGGGGAGGTTGGACTAGATGATCCCAAGAGGTGCTGTCCTACCCTCACCATTCTGTGTTTCTCTTCTACAAAAAGTGTATCTTTAGATCCTGCTTGATTCCATCTTAGAATCATAGAATGGTCTAGGGCAGAAGGGACCTCTAGAGGTCATCTAGTCCAGCCCCCCTGCAGTCAGCAGGGATATTCCCCACTAGACCAGGTCACCCAGGGCCCCATCAAGCCTCACCTTGAATGTCTCCAGGGAAGGGGCCTCAACTACCTCCCTGGGCAACCTGTTCCAGTGCTCCACCACCCTCATAGTAAAGAATTTGTTCCTAACATTCATCTTACTGAATTTTACATCATCTCGCTGAATTCTTCATCATCTTACTGGAGCAGGAGACAGGCATGCTGTTACAGAGGTCACATAATGGCTTCCGCAAAGAAGTCCAATGCCAGGAAGGAACCTGCAACCATATTTAGTTTGGGGAAGAGGAGGCTGAGGGGAGACCTTATCACCTTTTACAACTACCTGAAAGGACAATAGAGAGAGGTAGGTGCTGGTCTCTTCTCGCAGGGAATTAATGATAGAACAAGGGGGAACAGCCTCAAGCTGCACCAAAGGAGGTTTAGGCTAGAGATTAGGAAAAAAAAAATTCACTGCAAGAGTGGTCAGGCATTGGAACAGACTGCCTAGGGACCTGGAGGTGTTTAGAGGTCATTTAGATGTGGTGCTTAGCAATACAGTTTAGTGGTGAACATGGCAGAGTAGCGTTAATGATTGGACCTGATGATCTCAAGGCCCTTTGCCAACCTGAATGATTTTATGACTCTAATTCATGTGATCTGAACAGTAGTTCCTCCTAACAGTCTTCTCCTGAGGAGCAAAGTCAAAACAGGCTTAGGGAGATTGCTAAGAGCAAGCAATGAGGAGAAAGAAATATTGACCATTTCATCTTCCAGTCCCAAGAGGACACCTCACTTTTCCTGGGAGTCTTCCTTTAACTTTGAATCATGTACACTAAGCTTGGTAAAATGTACTTGGGGTTGGGTTTGGGTTTTTTTAGGATTTCTGGGCTTTTTTGTGATTTTATAATGATAGAAATTGTGCCTGCTCATTACTTATAGTTTCCAGGTGTCATGCTCATGGAATCTGTAACTGTTAGCATTAAAACTTAAATTAGGTCTCAGGTGAACCACCAGACATCTCTTTACCTAAACCGATGGAGCTCAAAGCAAAAAACAAAAAGAGCTTTTCCATTTGTGCCTTTAAAGCTGAGCTCTTAATTTAGTCACTGATGAGTGTGCATCACAAGTTGCAGAATTTGTTTGTGCTTTCTTCCCGTAACAAACAAGTTGAGTAATACCCAGAGTGAACATTCTGAAGCAAGTTATTTGATCTGCCTAGAAGTTCAGCAGCCTAAAAATTCAGCATGTCCAGGATAAGAATGTGACCTGTACTAGAGAAACAAGAAAAGGACCAACAGCCTCAAAAACACAAATGCAGAGCAGGCTGTTTTACTGTTCTCAGCATCCCTGAAGCATTTCAGTCCTGGAAATGAACTGAAGTGTAAAACTTCGGTAAGACTTGGGGTCAGGGTGGACTTTGTAATGCAAACCTTGAGTTTTCATAGAATCATAAAATGGTAAGGTTGGAAGGGACCTCAAGGATCATCCAGTTCCAACCCCCTGCCATAGGCAGGGACACCTCCCACTAGTACAGCTCACTCAAGGCCTCATCCAATCTGACCTTCAACACCTCCAGGGAGGGAGCAGCCACAACCTCCCTGGGCAACCTGTTCCAGTGTCTCACCACCCTCACTGTAAAGAACTTCCTGCTAACATCTAGTCCAAATCTCCCCTCTGCCAGTTTAAACCCATTGCCCCTTGTCCTGTCGTTGCAGGACCTTGTAAATAATCCCTCCCCAGCCTTCCTGTAGGCCCCCTTCAGATACTGGAAGGCTACTATCAGGTCCCCTCGAAGCCTTCTCTTCTCCAGGCTGAAGAGCCCCAACTCTTTCAACCTGTCCTCATAGGAGAGCTGCTCCAGCCCTCTGATCATCTTTGTGGCCCTCCTCTGGACCCACTCCAACACTTCCATGTTCTTCCTGTGTTGAGGGCTCCAGAACTGCACACTGTACTCCAGGTGGGGTCTGACAAGAGCAGAGTAAAGTGGCAGAACCATGCAAAATTCGTGAAGCTTGCTCCAAACACTTGCTCTCACTTCTTCTGCTTCCCCAACACTGTGTACCTTACTGGTTGGGCTTTCCCTTACAGAATCATAGAGTGGGTTTGGGTTCGAGGGGACCACCAGAGGTCATTTAGTCCAACTGCCCTGCAGTCAGCAGGGACATTTCCATCTAGATCAGGTTGCTTAGAGTCCCATCAAGCCTGACCTTGAATGTCTCCAGGGATGGGGACCCCATCACCTCCCTGGGCAACCTGTTGCGGTGTTCCACCACCTTTATGGTGCAGGACTTGTTCCTAATATCCAGTCTAAATCTGCTCTTCTCTTCATTTCAAACCATTGCCTCTCATCCTGTCCCTGCAGGCCTTTGGAAATAGTCCCCTGTAGCCTGCTTGTAGCCCTATTCGGGCACTGGCAGGCTGCTATTAGGTCCCTCTGGGGACTTCTCTTCTCCAGGCTGAACAACCCCAGCTCCCTCAGCCTGTCCTCACAGCAGAGGTGTTCCAACCCCCTGATCATTTTTGTGGTCCTCCTCTGGACCTGCTCCATCAGATCTATGTTTTTCTTGTGTTGAGGGCCCTAGATCTGTTTTGTCTTACTTGGAGCACAAAAACCCATCTCCCTGAGCATAAATCTGAGCCTTTCAATACCCACTGATCTTTCTGTCCTCTGCTCACTGTCTGTGTTTAGATCAGAAGAATGAATAAGCTCAAAGGAAGGTAGAGCTTGCTGGAAAATATGACTCTTTCCTGGTAATACCTAAAAATGTGATCCCTGAAGCTCAGCACAGCTTGAATTGTGCCTGTTTTCTCAAGCTACCTTTAACCAGATACTTTCTTTCTAAATAGGCCCTCTAAAGGTAGGAGATAACCCAGAGAGGGGACCCTTGGGAAAACACTTTCAGGTTTGCAGTCATGCCATTTGAATTTGTTTTTCCCAACATGCATTTTCAGAGGTTGGTGGAAATTGCCATCCAGCAACATGACCTATGGCCACCTTTCAGCTGCCAACGCACCATCATACCTGGCTCTGCAGAGCCTCTGGTCTCTGCCATGGGGAAAGGAATTTCACTCATCATAACAAGGACATTTTAAATGTGGCACATAATTAGTGCCAGATATGCTGCTTCTTAGCTGAGATGAGATGAGATACCCTCCACTCGCAGGCCACTCCTTTGAGATACAGCAGCATTAAATAACTGGACTCTATCTAACCAAACAGGAGTTGTCTAGCCATGAATTGGTTTTCACAGATCTCTCTTTAAATGTACTGCAGACAGCCCCAAACCCACCTCATGTCACATTCTGCTGCTTTGGGGTCTAGAAAAACAGTGAGCTGGTCCCTTCTGTAGGACCAACAAAAGCACAGACAGAGGTTCAGTCTTGTGACGTGCAACTCTTCCAGTGCTCTGCTAGGGTGACTGGCTTTACCTGTGTCTGCTGTGATGATGTTTAGCGATTGGTCTGTCCCTCCATGTGCCAGGAAGATGGTAAATACCAATTGTCTTTGGCCTTTTGACATCTTGATGAAGGAATTTGCCTCTGGATAGCAGCTTCTTTCCTTTCTCAATGCCCATGCCTCCCCTACAAGAAAGGAAAGTAAAGGAAGTCTTTGAGATAAGACTGTCCATCTTCCCCAGGGAGGAAGCTGGGAAAATTAATCCTGTTGTCTGGATGTGAGGAAGAATTTCACTCACCCTCAGTTCTACCCTTCCTCTTTTTGATTAGCTTAAGAACCAGAATCACAGAATGGTAGTGGTTGGAAGGGGCCAGTCCAACCCTCCTGCCTAGTGCAGGATCACCTGGGGCACATCACATAGGAACAAATCCAGGTGAGTTTTTAAGGTCTCCAGAGAAGAAGACTCCACAAGCTCTTTGGGCAGCCTGCTCCAGGGCTCTCGCACCTTCACAGGGAAAAGGTTTTCCTTATGTTCATGTGGAACCTCTGCTACAGCTTCCACCCATTGCCCCGTGTCCTGTCATTGGACATCGCTCAGCAGAACCTGGCTCTGTCCTGCTGACGCTGCCCTTCACACCTGTATATACAGGAATGAGCTCACCCCTCAGGATCCTCTTCTCCAGGCTAAAGAGCCCCAGCTCCCTCAACCTTTCCTCACAAGCGAGATGTTCCACTGCCTTCAGTGTCTTTGTGGCCCTGTGCTGAACTCTACCAAACACTTCCCTGAGGTCATTCTTTAGCTGTGGGGCCCAGAACTGGACACAGTATTCCAGATGTGGGCTCACCAGGACAGAGTAGAGCAGAAGGAGAACCTCTCTGGACCTACTACTAACCACAGCCCTTCTAACACACCCCAGGATGCCATTGGCCTTCTTGGCCTCAAGGGCACATTGCTGGCTCATGAACTTGTTCACCAGAACTCCCAGGTCGTTTTCCCCAGAACTCCTCATCCTTGAAGGGTGCTGTTCAACATGGCACACATCAGCTGCTTGCCATCCATGACACCACTTTGAATTAGTTAATGTTTGTTAAGGAGTACCACAGCACCACAGTACCACTGCCAGGCAACTTTATTTTAGGGCTAGCTTCTGTAAATCTGCTGTGAGGAATTGCAGAGCCTTCCTAAGGATTGGAGAGTTAAAGTTGTAATGAGATGCAAGAATATCTGCTTTCAGAAAACATCAACATTTAAATTTTTGTGTTTGATCTAGTCTGAAATATTAAAAAAAAAAATTCTGAAATATTCATAGAACTGAATTTCTTCAGAATTTTGTTTCTTGGGATGTTTTGGCATTCTTTCTGAAATGTTAGATATCAAAAATAGCATGAGATGAAAGCACCAGAGTGATGATAAATATGGGAAGGAAAGTTGCTCCTTAGAAGTGACTGAAACATCACCTTTTCCAGAAGGAACATCATCACGTCAAATTACAATACAAGCAGAGGTAATTTGATCATTTAGACACCTGAAATGGTAATTTAGCCCTAAGAGAACAAAGGTTTTCAGCTAGACTCAAGAAGTCTCAGGAAGTGCCTGTGGTAAACTGAAAAGCAGCTCAGTTGGGGAAGAAAAAAAGGAGCTGGTGTCTTTATTTTAATAGACCTTCAGAATTAGGCTGCATGCAGGCACGCGGCAATTTTTGCCTGGTTTAATAGATTTGAGTAAAGACAGACAAATATCTTGCCACATCAGTCTCATTTTGCTGATGAATCCACTTCTTTTCACAGCATACAGCTGCTGAAAACCCTCATCTTGTGCTGCTTGTTGCAGTGATGCAATGTGGTGGTGCTTTTTTGTATTTCTTCACACCCAGTGTATGAGACCCTTAAACTACTAGTGACAGGAGTTTGTTCCTTAAGAAAAATGCAAATGGTTTATAGGAAGCAGGAAATGCTGGAGGAGATGCAATTTGAGGCTCACATCTGTACAACCCAGCAAGAGGGAACGGTTTTAATAAGCCACTTTGAAAAGCAGCATTTACCTGCTTAGCAAGGTGGCTTTTGACACACTTGGGCTGTCATTTTACCACGTACCTGTGAGCACTAAGCTAGTGTGAAACTCCCTTCCTGGAAATAGAGGAGCTGTAAACCAAATGTGCTTTTCCAGAAGCAGTGGCAGCATGTTTCAGAATGTGATCAGCCCCCAGTCGAAATGCACTGCTGCTATCCCCAAGCCTTACCCATTTTAGGCAGCCTTATGTAATGGCAAAATATTTTTCAGCAGGGAAAAAAAAAAAAAAACAAATCTCTCCCTGTGGTTTTAATCTCTCTCTTTTATTTTGTCTGAGGTTTAAAGCTGTGTCAGCTGTCCATCACAAACACCCCCTCCCTGGGGTATTTCATTTACAATTTCATTTAATAATGGAAGCGTCCCTCAATCTAGCTAGGATAGGAGAGGATTAAAGCAAGCAGGCTGTTCTGAACTCAAGGGGCAGAAGTCTGGGCTGTCTCTCTGCTCTGCAAA
Source organism: Eubucco bourcierii (assembly GCA_013396675.1). Classification (NCBI taxonomy): domain Eukaryota; kingdom Metazoa; phylum Chordata; class Aves; order Piciformes; family Ramphastidae; genus Eubucco; species Eubucco bourcierii. The sequence continues at coordinate 66,593 of VWZE01008021.1, forward strand.
TGAAGTAGGCATGGAAGGGCTTGTTATTAGTCCATAATATCAAACCTGATAAACTCTTAGCGTTTGGGCAGGCATGATGTGTGCTAAACATTTCCCTCTGCAGATTGCCTCCGCAAGAACCACCACTGGGTTTAGACACATCTGGCACTGATGATATTTAATTAATTTTTTTTTTCTTTCCCATCCTGCATTCAGTGATTTAAAGGGCCTTGGCTGGGCAGAAGGATGTCAGCTGTTTGGTTTAAAATACTGTTATAAGAGTGAATAAGATTTAAAGAGATAGGAAGTAAAATTCTGGCCTCAGTGAAGCTAGTGGGAGAACGGCCATTGAGTGTAATGGCTCTGTGATTTTTCTCTACAGCTTTTTCATCCATTTTTATTCTTACTAAATTTCCCATTTCCCAAAATTGTTCTCTCTTTTCCATTCAGCTTCTCCCATTTTGAATATTAGCTCTAGGAGGGAGAGCTGAGATAAAATACCAAAGCCTTTCCTTGCATAATGCCATCCATACAGCTCACTTCTGTGAGACAATAATGAAGGGTGTGGGCGTAGGAAAACAGTAAATGCAGGTATTCAGCTATAAAAAAAACAGATGTTCTTAATGGACTCTTCTGGCTGTGCTTCAAAATGGGCTGTGTGACCAGTGATGAACCTCAGGATCTCTGTGTTGTAGAGAAGCTATCCTCCCCTTGATGGAAAGAAATAGCAGAGCGAGGTCTGCGCTCACTTTCTACCCCATCACACCAAAGAACATCCACAGGTAGAGGCAGGCAGAACTGCAGGGTCTGATAAGAAGAGTTTGATAGGAGATGGACATCACAAGCAACCAGAACCCATATTGCTGTCTACAACTACCTCAAGAGACATTGTGGAGAGGCTGCTTCTGGTCTCTTCTCACAGGTAATTGGAGACAGAACAAGGGGGAATGGCCTCAAGCTGAGACTGGGGAGGTTTAGATCGGACATTAGGAAGAAGTTTTTCACTGAGACAGTGGTCAGGGACTGGAATGAGCTGCCCAGGGAGGTGGTGGAGTCACCCACCCTGGATGTGTTTAAGGGTGGTTTGGATGTGATGCTTAGGGATATGGTTTAAGGTAAATCTTGTTGGGTGGGGTTATAGGTTAGACTTGGTGGTCCTGAGGGTCTTTTCCAACCTGGATGTTTCTGTGATTCTGTGATATTTCAGCAGGCAGAGTTGGAGCTGGGTCCATGAAGGACAATGTCCACTTCAAGGACATTGTGCTTCTGGAAGAACTTGCAGTCATAGTATCACAGTATTTAGATTGCAGGGGATCTTTAAAGGTCATCTGGTCCAGACTCCCTGCAATGAGCAGGGACTTGAACTAAATCAGTGTGTTCAGAGCCCAACACTTAACTTGACCTGGAGTGTTTCCATGGATGGGGTTTCCAGTCATTAGACAAAGAGAGGTGATAGCTCCATAATGGGCTACCCAGAGCAATGGTGGAATCTCCATCTCTGAAGCAGTTCAAAACCCACCTGGAGGCCATCCTGTGCAACCTGCTCTGGGTGGCCCTCCATTAGCAGGGGGGCTGGACTAGATGATCTCCAGAGGTCACTTCCAACCCCCAGCATTATGTGATTCTGTGACTCTCTGATGCTCTAACAGTGTCTTCAGCCCCTGGAGGGCTCTCTTTCAGCTTCTGAGGCTACTGGTAGGTACAAAGCATGTTCCAGAGCACTAGGTGGTCTCCTCTCTGTGTCTCACAGACTAGCTATTGCTGATAGACCTTTGGCATTTGAGTATTAGACAAAGAACTTAACTGTAGGGTGGCATTGGACCTTTTTGTTGTAAACCCAAAAATGTGCAAAGGTTCTGGCTTTGCCCTGCCATTGCAGAGTTTCATGACAGATAGCAAAGGAAGTCTGTCTTTGGTGAATTAAGGAAAAGACTCAAGCAAGTTCCAGATTCAGTGGCATCTTACGTTGTTTTACCATGCTCTTCTCTACTTAAAATTTGGAATAGTAAAGGAAATCTTCCCAGCTCCAGGCATGGGACAGGAAACAAAAGAACTCCTGATTTCTGATCAGAAATTTCTGATATATATTCTGCTAAAATGTGATCCTCTGAGCAGCCACAAAAGATTTTAACAGCAGAAGTGGGCAGATCCAGAAAGCAAAGTTGTAGACAGTATGGAGTCATAACCAGCAAGAGTTGTACAGTACAGTGCTCAGGGGAGACAGGTGAGCAAAAATAGAGGCGAAGAGGGCAGGATTCATCGCTTAGCTTTGCTCTGCACGGAGAAGTGATCACAGTTTTCCAACACACCAGTAAAATGTGTTTACTTTTCTGAGCAGCCCCCAAAAAAGCAGTGAAAAGCACAGCTGAAGCTGTGCTTTTAGCCAACAACAGATAGATCTCTGAGTAGTTACAGGCCATTCAGGGTCATGTTCTGGCAACTAAAATAACCAAGATACCCACAAGGGATTTGCCAAGCACATGATTCAGGAAGCGTTCAGAAACACCACATAGAGGAGCAAAGTATTTTTGTTTCACTCTCCTATTTTCTTCCACACACTTCCCCCAAGTTCTGCAGCAATCTCTCCAGTTTCCTGGATGGATTCTCTCAGGCAGCATGTTTATACAGGCACAGATGCTGCCTTGGATTAAATAAAAAGGAAAAGCAGGGAAGGGAGACTCATGGGTGTCACATTCCAGCTTGGCAGCACTGTACCAATGCACACACCCCACACCCCTCAAACAAAAGGAGAGACAAAAAGGCTGTTTTTAGTTATCAAAACTGAATATCAAATCAGTGCAAAACTAGAGTTGTCAAAATAAGGTTGTCTCCTATGAAGAAAGGCTGAGGGATGAGAGACTTGGGGATTTTCAACCAAGAGCATACTGAGGGGGGAATCTTCTCAATGCTTATCAATACTTAAATGCTGAGTATCAGGAGGATGGGGCCAGTCTCTTGCCAGTGGCGCCCAATGACAGGACAAGAGGAAAAAGTCACAAACTGGAACACAGGAAGTTCCATCCAAACACAAGAAAGAACTTATTTAGTTTCAAGGTGGTGGAGCACAGGACCAGGCTGTGCAGAGAGGTGGTGGAGTCTCCATCTCCAGAGTCATTTAAAACACACCTGCCCTGTGCAACTGCTTCTAGGTGGTTCTGCTCTGGCAGGAGGGTTGGACTCGATGATCTCCAGAGGTCCCTTCCAACCCCTACCACTCTGTGGTTCTGTCATTCTGTGAAAAGGACTGAAGGAAGTGCCTTGGGGCCAAAATTACATCCCTGACCTATTTGTCTGCCACTCTGTCATGAACCTGGCTTACCTTTCCAATCCCCATGCCTTCCATCAAACTTCTCTGATCATTCCACCATTCAGCCTTGTTTTCAGTTGCTATTTTTGAAGCTCAAAGTGTGCAACACAAAAGTAAATTCTCATAACATTGTTCTGGAAGGCCTGAAGACAAGTTGGAGAGCTTTTCAACTACTGCTTCTTGCCATCCATTGATCTCCGCAGAAAACAATCCATTCAGCCCTGGAGTTCCTATTGGCAATTAAGGGACAGGCTGGTAATTGGATTAGGGTTTGCTTTTCTTCACAGCAGTTTCTCCAAATGAAAGCTCCTGGTTTGTTTCATTGATCACCTGCTCGATCTTTCTGCCAGTGAAAGCCACTCACATAGCTGGAGAGACAAGGCCAGGATTGATGGGAAGTGCAGCTTCATGTTGCATAACATCTGTGTGTATGTGCTCCTTCAAATATGGTCAGGTAGACACAGGTGGTAAGTGCCTGCCTCTCTGTGCAAACACAGAGACAGGTCTTGTTAATCCACAGATAAAGTAATTAAAAGGAAATTTGATCAATGGAATCCTGGGGCTCTTTAGCCTGGAAAAGAGCAGACTGAGGAGAAGTTCTCAATGCTGATGAATATCTAAAGGGTGGAGGTCATGAGGCTGGGGTTGGGCACTTTCAACAGTTCCTGGTAATAGGACAAGAGGCAACAGGTACAAATTAGAGCACGGGAGGTTCACTTGGACTTAAAGAGAGACTTCTTTGGTGTGAGGGTGCAGGAGCCCTGCAGCAGGCTGCACAGAGAGGTCGTGGAGTCTCCTTCTCCAGAGAGATTCCAAACCCAGATGGACATCGTGATGCTGGACAGCGTACTCTGGGTGATTGTGCCCTTAGCAGGGTTGTGGATTAGATGGTCCACAGAGGACCCTTCCAAGCCCTACCATTCTCTAGTTCTGTGATTAAAAACTGGAAGAGCCACTAGTTTCATCCGTGAAGAAATTCCTGCCAGCCCCTTGCATCAGTGCCAAAGAGTGCCAAACTGCAGGACATGAGGATTGCATGCGCGAATGGATTGGTCTTGATGATCTTGAAGGTCTTTTCCAACCTGATTGATTCTGTGGTTCTGTAATTGGAGGCCTTTGGAACGCCAGAGTCACAGAATGGTTGGGGCTGGAAGAGGATCTGATCTGAAGATTATCTAGAGCAAGTTCCCTGCAGAGCATGCAGGGTCATGCAGAGCAGGCTGTACAGGGACTCAAGTGTCCAGACAGGAGGGGAAAAGAAGAACCTGTATTTGACTTCCACATTCCTAGAGGTAGGTTGGAAATAGCAAATTAAATGTACTGATATGCTCCCAGTGACACACTGGGCTCACTCATGCATGGAACATGAGTTAGCCTGGTGGCAACTGCAAAGCCACAGCTCAGGGCACTGCAACACCCTGTTTTACCAGTCCTCTAGAACAAATCTGCACTCAAATGGTTATTCATAGCTCTTACTCAGTCTGGTGTTTCCTTCCATCAAAACGGATGCATACTTTATCCATTGTGTTTATTGCAGTTTCATTCCCACATAGCTCTCCAGAGCTGTACAGCGGTGGCAACCTGGTGTGACCCACATTGCCAGACAGCCTCACAGAGTCCCACCAGGCACTGAGATTCCTCCCATTTCTCTTATTTCATCATCCCCATGGAGGAGAAGGCACATCTTAGGTGGGCAGACCTGCCCTGGCAAGCCAAATCCTTTTGTTCTGTCTGGGCATTAAAGGCTCAGTCCTTCCCAAGCCCCCTTCCCATCCAGCTGTGGCTGGGAGACAAGAGACATTATTACTTGTGTGACTGTCCCCCGAGGCGGTGCCAGCAAAATGATCTTGCTCCCTCCACACATCAATATTCCTGACACCCTTCCTAAAACTTAGGTCATGCATATCCATCTGCTTTCCAAGAAGTGTCAGAAGGGTACAAATATCCTTTACTATTTTTAGGGCCCTATCAAAAGTATTTATCAGCTTTCTGGCACCTCCTCCCATTTGTCATATTTGATGCTATCTGCCACTTGGCAGGGAAGAAGAATAGAGTCCTCTGGAAATGCAGCGGCAGATGGGTGAAACTCCATAAGCTAAGGCCACATTGTGGTGGTGACTCCCAGGGGTTGTTGTGTCTGTTGTCACAGTTGGGAAGCACCTGCCACAGTCCCCTGGCAACAGATGTAGCAGGGGCTCAAGGGAGCAGCTCATGTTCACCTCATCATTCACCCATTCACAGGGTAGTGGTGATGTGTAGAAGATCTGCTTGGCCGTGGAGCAGGGCTGAGCTATGAGAGGGGAAGACAGCCGATGTCTGGTGACTCCACCATCCACTCTGCATGCCATCTGCGCTCCCACGCTGCCAGGTGATGCCAAAAGATCGCTTCCTTCAGTGCATACCCTTAGCTGGTCAGCCCAGCCCAAGGGAACAAGGTCCTGTACAAGGACAGGGATCAATCTGTGTACGATATGTCACTCATGCTACCCTTGCTAGGAGGTACGGGGAAAGGTACTGAGGTTCTTAGTTTTGCATACACACATTGCAACAGGAAGCTTTTCAGCTCCTCCATGGCACATAGCTGAAGGCTCCTCGTTGGGTGGCTCTTTGGTGTGCAGGTAACATGTTCATCCACCTCGTGCCACAGAACTGGGCTATTTTGCTGGCACTTTTGGGCTTTAGAAAGCCATGCATTCAGGTTGAAACTTTGCCCACATGCCATCTGCTTCAGCCTTATCTTCCTTTGACAAAAGAGCTGAATCTATCAGGTCCATTTGGCTTTCCTGGCATTGCAGAAGGTTGTGGGTTTGTGTTAGGTTTGCACTTTCAGAGCTCCCCAGCAGCTCCTGCTCTTGTTTTCCAGTGGAAGATCAGTGACAAAAATCAATACCATCTTCATAGCTATAATGAATGTGACCTGCAGCCTTTTATAGGATGACCACAAACTTCCATCATACGTCGGGAGGCCTATTTGCAAATATTGATTTGTGTTGCAGATTATCTTTAGCCATTTCATATCCAATCTTAAGGTCTTGCGGTGCTGCTCCCTGCCCTCAGTTTGATATCAAAGGCACAGCTCCAATTTAAAAGCCCTGCCCATAGACACCGATGATAGCTGAGGTTGCCACGTTAGGAAAATGAGCTGTTTCAGGGTATTTTAAGCTTCTTAAAGAGGCTGGTTCTCAGAAAGCACCAAGTGAGGGAAAGCACTGCTTTGGAGTCGCAGCAGATTCTGTTTACTCGAAGCAAGGGGAAAAAAAGTGGAACCTTCATATGCAAATATATGGCATTTGGAAATGTCATCTGGCTGCATCCACATAGAAATGAGCCTCTCCCTCCCAAGGCTGCTTTGATAGAGGAATTGCACAGCAGCACACAAAGCAGGAAGAGCAGGACACCACACTGGGTCAGGTTCAGGGAGTTTTGTCTCTTTACCACTACTTAAGGAAGTTGACCAGTATTGCTGGGCAGCTGTATGCTAAGCTGGAATTGCTTATTGTCAAGGGCCAGGGCTGGATTGGCCACCAGACAAGTGACCAATGCTCTCAATGAGCCCCTCTGCCTTCTCAAATGGAAAAGAAAAGGAAGAAGAGAGAGAGACCGATGAGTTGGGGAAGAAACTAAACCAGCTGGGTTGGAAAAGAACAGTCAAATGGAACAGAAACAGAGACACAAACCAATATGCAACCCAACCCCTGATGGCAATTGTATCACCATCACCACTGATGCTGTGGGCAGGTACAGGGGAACTCCCAGCCTGGATTCAGCAGCAGATGGGAGCCAGATTCAGGAACTGGATTTGCAAACACTCAAAGTGGAGTCACCATTCCTGGAAGTGTTCAGTTGTGCAGCACCTGACACATTAGGATATGGTTTGGTGGGCTTGGTGGGGTTGTGTTGAGGGTTAGATATTTCCAACCTTAGCAGTTCTGTGAGTTTGTAATTGGTGCTTTCTGGAGAGGTAGGAAGCTTTCTGGAGAGGCAGGGACTGTCAGCAGCATGCTGAAAACAGAGTAGCTGGGTTAGCTAAAGAGGGGTGATGAACCTGTTCTAGGAATGGGGTTAAGGCAGATGGATTCAGTCATGGCATGGTGGAAGGAAAGGCCCCTTTGCCCAAGGCTGTGATAAACCCACAACAGGGCCCTGCACCCTTAGATCACGGCCATGGCAAGCACTGCAGTGATGATCTTAAAGAGCCCTGTCTGTCCAGTTTATGCACCAACTATTGAGAGATCACTTCACAGAATCACAGAATGGTAGCAGTTGGAAGGGACCTTCAGAAATCATCGAGTGCCAACCTCATGCCAAAGCAGGATCACCCAGGGAAGGTCACACAGGAATGCGTCCCTGGGAGACTCCACAACTCCTCTGGGCAGCCTGCTCTCACCATCACTGCCAAGAAGTTTCTCCTGATGTTGAGGTGTTGCTGACAGCTAATACAGAGATGACATGGGGAGCTGAAGGTCTCGCCAGTCTACCAGACTGGGAAGCAGGCAGGTGCCATTGCTGTGCAGTGGTCCATGAAGCTGCTGAAGGAAGAGGTCAGTGCATCATCTCTTGATGACTTCAAATCAAGTGTGCAGCATCTGCTTGACACAGCAGTGACTGCTTTTATCGACAGCCTCCATAGGGCTGAGTGGATGAAATGAGTTGGTGAGGAAGCAGCGGAGGTCAGAAAAGGTGAGGCAAGAGCCTGCCTTAGCTCCCTGAATGAAACCATCACTCCAGGGAGGAGTTATGTCTAATGTGAGCACCTGAGCACCAAAAAAATGCTGGTTTGAAGCAACAAACTATCCCACATGGCCTTTATTTCTCTTTCAGCTTGGCTCTTCAGACATGTGAGCAACGGTTGCTAGTGTCTGCTTGTATCCCTGAGCTATTTTGGGCTTCTGTTGCACCCTGAATAGCAGTATCTCTGTGGTAGCACCTATTTGTGTTTGTAGGAGCCTCAACTGCTATACAGTCTCTTGGGTAAGGTGTTTGCTCCTCACCAGTGGGTATGGAGGGACTGTAACTACTGAAAGAACAAAGGGAAGATTGTGTTTAGCATGGGGAGCACAAAGGGTCTTAGCAGGGGCAGGGAAGTGATGAGCAAGTTGCCAAATTTCCAGAAGTCATCACAAACACAGAAGGTTCATTGAATGATAGTATCATAAGACTCATAGAATGGTTTGGGTTGGAAGAGACCTTAAAGGTCATCTAGTTCCAACTACCCTGCCATGGGCAGAGACACCTTCCACTAGAGCAGCTTGCTCAAGACCCCATCCAACCTGACCTTGAACTCCTCCAGGGAAGGGACATCCCATGACCTCCCTAGGCAACCTGTGCCAGTGTCTCACCAGCTTTAACACATATAGCATAGGCCACATCTGTATGCTGACAAGCTGGAAGCATTTTGTTCCCCATTTGACCATCTGGAGGTTATTAGTGTCTTCATTCATTGGTTTCTATTATTAATGATGGCAGCAGGCTGAGTAATTCTGACACATTGCTGTAGTGTGGGGTTTTTTTTTCCCAGGGTGCTGGGACATCTTGCCATCCTCTCCAACATAAAACCCAATGGATTTTTTTTTTTAAAAGAAAAGTGGATGCTATCTTATTCCAGGAAACTCATTTGCATGGGGACAGTTAAAATTAATAAATTACTGCATTGAGGGAGGCTATTTGTGCCTCGGAAAAGAAGGGGATGTAATTTCATTCACAAACTTCAATTGCTTTATTTTTTTCCTCTGGGTAAAGTAGCTAATATAGAATCATAGAATCAACCAGGTTGGAAGAGACCTCCAAGATCATCCAGTCCAACCTATCACCCAGCCCTATCCAATCAACTACACCATGGCACTAAGTGCCTCATCCAGTCTTTTCTTGAGCACCACCAGGGACATTGAGAGCTTGCACAGCAGGAGCTTACTTACATTGAGCCTCCCCTTCAGGGACAGCGACTCCACCACCTCCCTGGGCAGCCCATTCCAATGCCAATCACTCTCTTTGTGAAGAACTTCCTCCTAACATCCAGCCTATACCTCCCCTGGCACAATCTGAGACTGTGTCCCAGACTGGTCTCTCCCAAGAGACCGACCCCCACCTGGCTACAGCCTCCTTTCAGGTAGGGCTGTGCTGCCATTCAGCCAGACAGGGTCAGGCTGGAGAGTTGGGCAGAAGAGAGCCTCATGAAGCTCAGCAAGGCCAAGTGTGTGGTCCTGCATCTGATGCAGAACAAAGGCCTGCCTCAGTACAGGTGAGGGGCTGATGTGCTGGAAAATAGCACCATAGAGAAGGACTTAGATGTGCTGGTGGACAGCAGGTTCACCATGAGTCAGCAGTGAGATCTTGTGGCCAAGAAAACCAGTGGTTTCCCGGAGTGCATTAAGAAGAGTGTGACCAGCAGGTCAAAGGAGATTCTTCTCCCCCTCTACAGAGATGCTGAGAAACCTGGGGCTGTTTGGCTTGGAAAAGAGCAGCCTGAGAGGGGATCTTCTCAATGCTCAGCAAGAGCTTAAGGGCAGGGGAAAGAGGATGGGGGTAGATTCTACTCAGTGGTGCCAAGTGACAGGACAAGGTGCAACAGGCACAAACTGGAAGCCAGGAGGATTTGTCTGAAGATGAGTTAAAAAATCTTCAGTATGAAAGTGAGAGTCCTACAGCAGGCTGCCCAGAGAGGTTGTGGAGTCTCAATCTCTGGAGAGATTCCAAACCTGCCTGAACATTGTGATCCTGGGCAATCTGCTCTAGGTGTACCTGTGCTAGCAAGAGAGTTGGACTGGATGATCTCCATAGGTCCCTTCCAGCTCCCACTATTCTGGGACTGTGTGAGTGTCCTTCATGTGCTCTCTTTGTGTTCTTTATGTAAAAAGCCTAGCTCAGAGTTGATACTTGGAGTGGCTGCAGGATAATGGTGCCAGACATTTTCAGCTGACATTTGGTGTCTCACTTTCCAGTAGCTCTCAGGGAGAGTGGGCTGAGGAGCTCCCTCCTGAGCAGCTGCAAGCACTTCCTGCTGAATCTTGTTTCCAACACCCACCCAAACAGGGATTTCTGCTGCTCTACTCCACTTTGGTGAGACTCCACCTGCAGAGCTGTGTGAAGCTCTGGAGCCTTCAGCAGAAGTAGGGCATGGACCTGTTGGAGCAGATCCAGAAGCCACAAAAATCATCCAAGGGCTGGAGTGCCTCTGCTGTGAGGCCAGGCTGAGAGAACTGGAGTTGTTCAGCATGAAGAGGAGAAGGCTTCCATGGAGACCACCTGGTGGCCTCTCAATGGTTAATGGGGCCAATAAGGAACAGACTTTGTAGGAAGGTCTTTTGTGACAGGACAAGGGGTTGGTGGGTTTTTAAACTTAAAGAGGGAGATGTAGCCTTAAATACAAGGAAGAGTATTTTTTACACTGGAAGTAGTGAGACTCTGGCTTAGGTTACCCACCGAGGTGGTAGATGGTTCATCCATGGATCCATTCCAGGTCAGGATGTTTGAGGCTCTGAGCAACCTTTCTAGTTGAAGATGCCCCTGCTGACTGCAGGGAGGTTGGACTGGATGGCACTAGAGATCTATTCCAACCCAAAGCATTCTATGACTCTGATTTTTCAGGCAAGTTCCTTGCACACACTTTCTTCACTGTAAGGAGAACATCTCTATTTGTGAGATCAACAGTAAGGTTTTTAAAGAAGGGAACCCAGTGTCAGGATCATTGATAGATGAACTCTGAGCAGCCCTCAATGGTGAGGTATGTCTGTGTTGGCAGACAGTAACATGGCTTTTGGCAGCTTTGTCAAGGACAGAATGTCCAGAGCTGCAGAGCAAAAGACTCAGGAGAATCTCTTTTCTCTCATCATCAGGGCTAGGTCAGAACTGGGATTTATCATCATGGTTCTTCACTACAAGTAAGTAGGAAGCTTGCTTAAGGACTTGCTCTGAGACCTCAGTTTGTGCTAGATGCTGTTAGAGAGGAAAGGAAGTACCAGAAAACCTACTAAATGAATTCCATGCTTCCAGGGGGAGCAGCACCATTACCACCCCATTCCTCCTTGAGTTTGCAGATGGACCTTTGAACTGTTCCTCCAAACACTCCTGTGCTAAGGAAGCTCCCTTGTACCCCAGAAGAGCAGCTGACTCTGTGAGGACTGCAGATAAGTAACATAAGCTATTCCTAGGCTCATCCATAGAATTCAGATTCCCACTCCTGATCAGTCACCCAAGCTCTACTACAAATTTCAGGACATCCTCTGCTCCTGCTCCACAGGCTGGTAGTCTCTGAACCTTTATTTTGATTTCAAATAGGAACTGCACACCAAGTCTCTATCCTGCAGAGCAGAAGAGGATTGCTAAGGTCCCAGTGCTCTGCAGCACATCTTTGGGAGCTGCCAAGGAGCTAAAAGGAGTGAGGAGGGACATACTTCCAGAAGGGATTGAGAAGGTTAGGGACATATATATATATTTAACCCAAAAATCCCTTTCCCCCTTCATAAATCCTCTGATAATGTGATGTGGAGGGAGTCACTACCTCAATATCAGAGAGAGCTTTCAGCTGCAAACTTGACTGACCTCAGCAGTATTAAAAGATTAAATTATTATATAAGTCAATTCTCTTTAACCACTGCCTCCAACGAGCTAGGTGTCACCATCTCATCCTTCATTTGATGACATCCACGTGTGTGTACATATTCAGGCCCTCCTTTCACAGTATCACAGTATCACAGTATCGCAAGGGTTGGAAGAGACCTCAGAGATCATCAAGTCCAACCCATCACCACAGCCCTCAAGACTAGACCATGGCACTAAGTGCCATGTCCAAACGTGCCTTGAACGCCTCCAGGGACGGTGACTCCACCACCTCCCTGGGCAGCCCATTCCAGTGACAAATTACTCTCTCAGTGAAGAACTTCCTCCTCACCTCCAGCCTAAACTTGCCTTGGCGCAGCCTGAGACTGTGTCCTCTTGTTCTGTCACTGGTTGCCTGAGAGAAGAAGGTAACCTCCTCCTGGCCACAACCACCCTTCAGGTAGTTGTAGACAGCAATAAGGTCCCCCCTGAGCCTCCTCTTCTCCAGGCTAAACAGTCCCAGCTCCCTCAGCCTCTCCTCATAGGGCTTGTGCTCCAGGCCTCTCAACAGCCTCGTTGCCCTTCTCTGGACACGTTCAAGCACCTCAATGTCCTTCCTAAATTGAGGGGCCCAGAACTGGACACAGTACTCGAGGTGTGGCCTGACCAGTGCAGAGTACAAGGGGAGAATGACCTCCCTGCTCCTGCTGGCCACACTATTCCTGATGCAGGCCAGGATGCCATTGGCCTTCTTGGCCACCTGGGCACACTGCTGGCTCATGTTCAGGCGGGTGTCAATCAGCACCCCCAGATCTCTCTCTGTTTGGCTGCTCTCCAGCCACTCCGACCCCAGCCTGTAGCTCTGCATGGGGTTGTTGTGGCCAAAGTGCAGCACCCGGCACTTGGACTTGTTGAATGCCATCCCGTTGGACTCTGCCCATCTGTCCAGGCGGTCTAGGTCCTGCTGCAGAGCCCTTCTGCCCTCCAACCCAGCAACATCAGCCCCCAGCTTGGTGTCATCTGCGAACTTGCTGATGACTGACTCAATGCCCTCGTCCAGATCATCAATGAAGATGTTAAAGAGGATGGGGCCCAGCACTGATCCCTGGGGCACTCCACTAGTGACTGGCCTCCAGCTGGATGTGGCACCATTCACCACCACTCTCTGGGCTCGGCCCTCCAGCCAGTTCCTAACCCAGCGCAGAGTGTTGGCATCCAAGCCACGAGCTGACAGCTTAGCCAGCAGTTTGCTGTGGGGGACAGTGTCAAAGGCCCTGCTGAAGTCCACGTAGACCACATCCACAGGCCTCCCCACATCCACCAGGTGGGTCACCCGATCATAGAAGGAGATCAGGTTGGAGAGGCAGGATCTGCCCTGCCTGAATCCATGTTGGCTGGACCTGAGCCCTTGGGCATCCTTTGGCCCAGTGAAGACTTTATACCAAGTTTAACACTGATAGTCAGCTACTGCTTTCTCACGTGGGCATAACTCAGCAACTGTTATTTCCATAAGCTCCAGTATTCCACTCTGTGCAGCAGTGAAGCTGCCAAAATGACAGTTTACAGGCTGTGGTCCTCTACTTTGCTTGCCTAAAAATCACCTAGGAAAAACACCTAGAAAATCAACCTTAAAGATTGGCAGAATTATTAAGTGCCTGGCAGTTAATTTTTTTACATAAGAACCCTAATTTTGCCTGCTTTGAAAATCTAATTTCTCCCAAGTGGATTGCAGGAACTTCTGCCTGGAAAGAATTTTCTGGGCACTCCAGGCAGTACTTCACATAATCTTCATCAAGGGCACTAATGGATTTATTGGTTTGTCAGCAGTGCTGCTTCTCATGGTCAGTTGTCTAATCAGGAGCTGGGGACTGGTGAGGGCTGTCTGCAGGCAGACCTGGCTGTGTGGTTTGAATTACTTGCAGAGTCAGGTCCTGCAACTGGGCAGACTTCAGAATTTCAGCCTTCACTGGAAGTCAGACTGATTTCCAAAACCTGAATGGAGGGTATAGAGCTAAACCAGAAATTAAAATGGAAATAACCACAGAGTCACAGAATCACAGAATTAAGCAGGTTGGAAAAGACCTTCTAGATCATAGAGTCCAACCTATCACCTAACACCTTTTAATAAACTAAAACACGGCACTAAGTGCCTCATCCAGTCCCTTTAAACACCTCCAGAGATGGGGACTCCACCATCACTGCTGGCAACCCATTCCAATGCCAATCACTCTTTCTGTGAAGAACTTCTTCCTAACATCCAGCCTGAACCTTCCCTGGCACAACTTGAGACTGTCCTCTTGTTCTGTCACCGATTGCCTGGGAGAAGAGACCAACCCCCACCTGGCTACAACCTCCCTTCAGGTAGCTGTAGAGAGCAATAAGGTCTCCCCTGAGCCGCCTCTTCTCCAGGCTGAACACCCTCAGCTGCTCCTCCTAGGGCTGTGCTCCACCCCCCTCAGCAGCCTTGGTGCCCTTCTCTGGATATGTTTGAGCATCTCAATATCTTTCTTAAATTGCGGTGCCCAGAACTGGACACAGTACTCAAGGTATGGCCTAATCAGTGCTGAATACAGAGGCAGAAGGAATTCCCTGCTCCTGCTAGCCACACTATCCCTGATACATGTCAGGATGCCATTAGCCGTCTTGGCCACCTGGGCACACTGCTGGCTCTTGTTTAAATAACAGAGTGTTTTTGAAACCATTCTTCCAGCCCTCCTCAACAGCAGGCAGGAGCAGCCACCCATACTGAGGAATGTAGACAAGATAGCTTTAAATAATGCATTTAACTTTTCAGAAGATAATCTGCTGGGAAAGGCAAGCTGAGTGGATGGGTGGTTACTGGGTAGCTTTTCACCATCCAGTTTACCTCAGCACCGTGGCTCAGCATCTCAGCATTGCCCTGCCAGCCACAGAAAGGCTGGGGTGCAAGGGTTGGGATGCCATCCAGAGGGACCTGGATAGGCTGGAGAGGTGGGCCCAGGCCAATCTCATAAGATTCAACAAGGCCAAGTGTAAGGTCCTGCACCTGGGTAGGCACAATCCCAAGCACAAATACAGGCTGGGTGGTGAATGGCTGAGAGCAGCCCTGAGGAAAAGGACCTTGGGGTCTGGGTTGATGAAAAGCTCAACATGAGCCTGCAGCGTGAGTGCAGCCCAGACAGCCAACCGAGTCCTAGGCTGCATCAAGAGCAGCGTGGCCAGCAGGGCAAGGGAGGGGATTCTGCCCCTTTACTCTGCTCTCCTCAGACCCCACCTGGAGTACTGTGTGCAGTTCTGGAGCCCTCAGCACAGGAAGGACATGGAAGTGTTGGAGCGGGTCCAGAGGAGGGCCACAAAGATGATCAGAGGGCTGCAGCAGCTCTCCTATGAGGACAGGCTGAGGGAGTTGGGGCTCTTCAGCCTGGAGAAGAGAAGGCTTCGAGGGGACCTGATAGTAGCCTTCCAGTATCTGAAGGGGGCCTACAGGAAGGCTGGGGAAGGATTATTTACAAGGTCCTCAAACAACAAAACAAGGGGCAATGGGCTTAAACTGGCAGAGGGGAGATTTAGACTGGATGTTAGAAGGAAGTTCTTTACAGTGAGGGTGGTGAGACACTGGAACAGGTTGCCCAGGGAGGTTGTGGATGCTCCCTCCCTGGAGGTGTTCAAGGCCCGGTTGGAGGAGGCCTTGAGTGAGCTGTACCTAGTGGGAGGTGTCCCTGCCTGTGGGAGGGGGTTGGAACTAGATGATCCTTGAGGTCCCTTCCAACCTTCCCATTCTATGATTCTATGATTCTAAGGGTTCAACTGGGAGGTCCTTCTGTGGTATGCAAGACTCTTCCAGACCACACAAAGTAGCACCTGGCCTTGTGAAGCATCTGCTTGTGAAACTGAGCTGCCTTCACCAGCAGCACTTACGTGATAGGCTGGCACATTCTGGCACTGACCAAAGATTCACATCACATACAGGAGGAAGTGTCACTCTGGGATAAAGAGGCAAAGAGCACTGCAGAAGTGCAAAAGATGTTGGCTTGAGCCAAGTGGCATTTTTCTATCAACAGAGCACTTCAAGAAGGTTTCTGCATAGAGGTGGAGGGTGAGGGAGAGTGTATTTCTCTGTGACTGAGAAACGTGGAGGTGGTTCTCTTTGTCCAGAGATAGGAAAGACTGACCCAGGCAGTCCAGTTCTTCCCTTCAGGCTTCTGCCTCACGTTGCAGCCATCACAGAAAGGCCCAGATGAAAATTGCACACAGAGTTGCCAGTAAGACTGCAGCAGGCCTAATGTTAAAAAGGAACAACTGAGGCTGACATTACTGAAACCTGACTGCCCTCCACTTTGGTCCCTGTCATTGCTTTATGAAAGCTGATGTGCTGTGCTTGGAAACAAGCAGGCAGCTTGGCTCCTTGTAGGGATGGGGTTGGTGTGGTAGAGGGGCTTCTTAGTTTGGTGATACTGTAGTGAGATCCATGTGGATTGCCTCTAGTACTGAATGTGTACATTATCTTAGATGGTAACAAGAGGGGAAGTCTGCACCTATTTCATTCAGCTTTACTCTTTTGAACTTTGTGCAGTTCTTATTTGATCCATAATTTAAACACTTTGTTATTCATCTCCTCTCCTTTTAGAGCTGATTTATAGTCTTGTAAACTCTGTGGTGCGTTGATGGCAGGTGTCATAGAATCAGACAATCACTTTAGTTGGGAAAGACCTTTAAGGTCATTCAGTCCAACCATTATCTAACTCTACCAGGTATGGTGCTAAACCACAGCCCTCAGCACCACATCTCTGCCTCTTTGAAACGCCTCCAGGGCCAGGGATTCAAGCACCATCCTGGGAGCCTGTTCCAATCCAATCTATACCTCATCAATGACTGAAAGCTGCTCAGATTCTTCATGAACAAAGGAACTCTAAAGACTCTCATAGTACTTGAGGGGGTCTCTCTTTTATATCTGAAAAGATGTTTTGTGTAATGATGTTTGAGATGTTATTTTGATTGGATGCAGAATGTTCCACAAGAGGAGAGGAACTTCTTCATGTGAAGTAAATGGTGCTTTCATTGTGGTCAGTCTTTTCAGTGCTCAAAAGGGCAGATCAAGCTAAATACAGGTTTGGTTTTTTTCCCCCTCCCTTCTTTGATAGAATCACAGAATAGCTTAGGCTGAAAAAGACCCTTAAGATTATCAACCATTAACCCAACACAAACAACTCCACTGCTAAACCACATCTACACATCTTAAAAATCCCTCCAAGGATGATGATTTCACCACTTCCCTGGGCAGGCTGTGTCAGGACTTGACCATTTTAGTGAAGACATTTTTCCTGATATCCAACCCAAACCTCCCTTGGTGCAACTTCAGGCCATCTCCTCTCATCCTTATGTTCAATCCCTATCTCTTTTAGAGGAGTCATCTGTCAAAATGTGGGCCTGTGGACGCTATGTGTCAGAGTATTGTGGTTTCTCTCCAGCAAGATGACAAGTGTTCCCATGTGAGGTCTTTAACCTAGCTGCTAGCAAAGCTTGGGCCATCTCATTTTGGATTCAGTAAAGTGCTTTCCATCATGACATTACACTTAGAGGTGTAATTACAAGATCTGCAAGATCCTAGATTTACTTGAAAGTCTGCTAGAGACCTTTCTAAAGAAAACACTGCTTCTACCCACAGAGTTGCAGGAGAAGGAAAAAAATCATTCCTCTTTTTACCAGCCCTACAACCTACACACAGCCTACACATCTAGGAGAAGTCCTGGTTCCCCTTTCAAGCCCTAGCAGATTAGTCTGTCCTGAAAGTAACAATTTCCCGCACCATCTTGAAGTGTGGCTTAAAAAAAAAAAAAAAAAAAAAAAAAAAA
>VWZE01008021.1:93447-122393 GCA_013396675.1 Eubucco bourcierii
TTTTTCCCTGTAATGCATGTAATTACTGCCAAGCATCCTCCAGCCCAGCATAATGATTCAAGGTACATTTGCCAAAGTGTGCTCTTAAGTGGCCTAAGAGAACTCCACATGACAGGAGAGCGGTGCAGCGGCGTATGCATAAGTAATTGGGGTTTTGAAGTCAGCTGCTTTGGAGAACCTGACTGCACCAGTTTGAACTCCACACCCTGAACCCTTCCAAGCACTCAAACCACCCTACCAGTTTCCTGAGAGAATGAAAGGAAAGTTCCTTCACTCGGAGTCAAATTCTTTGCTGCTCATTTTGTTGCAGCTTCACCTAATTATTCTATCAAATGAGTTTGGTGCACTGTGTCCAAACTCTGTGTTTGAGCAAAAGCAGACTACCACTGATAATATTTTAGTTATCATTAGCATATCAGCTGCTGAAGGGGTGCAGAGCACAAGTCTTCCGAGGAGTAGATGAGGGACCCGGGGTGGTTTAGTCTGGAGAAAGGGAGTCTGAGGGAAGATCATATTCTGCAAGTCCCTGAAAGGAGGCTGGAGTGAGGTGGTGTTGGCACCTTCTCCTAAGTAACAAGCGATAGAACAAGAGGATGGCCCCAAATTGTGACAGGGGAGGTTTAGGTTGGAGATTAGGGAAAATTTCTCCACCAAAGGAGTGGTCAGGCATTGGAACAGGCTGCCCAGGGAGGTGGTGGAGTCACCATCCCTGGAGGTGGGCAGGGCATTTGGGGGATATGGTTTAGTGAGCATGGTGGTGTTAGGTTGACAGCCGGACCTTAATGACTTTTGTTGCTCTTAAAATCATGCCTGTACAGCAGTGCAAATCTGTGGGGTATCCTCCATTGCCACAGGCATCTGAGCAATTCCCAGGCACTTCTAGAGCCATCACTGCACTGACAATTTGACCTGACTAAACAAGCTGTCCTGCTGACTGAAGCTGTCCTGCCCCTTCCCCCTTAGCCATGATTGTGCGCCACCATTGGCACTTCTGTAGCCACGCAACAAACCTGCTCAAGGGATGGATTCAGCTGAAAACCACCAAACTTGATGCTTCTTTGATGAGGTTGTGCCTCTTGGCTGCTCATGGCTAGTGCCAGCGATGGGAATTAAAAGCTAGGGTAGAGGAATTGGGGGCCAGAAGCCAAGAAGTTTTTAAGGCCAGGCTGGATGAGGCTCTCAGCAACTTGACCTAGTGTGAGGTATCCCTGCCCATGGCAGGGGGGTTTGAGCTACATGATCCTTGAGGTCCCTTCCAGCCCTGACAATTCTGCAATTCTATAAGCACGGAGGGAAGGAGGTGGAGCAGTGAAGCACAGGTCCTACACTTAAGGACTTGTGGCTTCGGTAGGTCATAGAGGTCTGGTTTTGTGTCATCATGCAGTGTGTGCATGCAGCCCAGACAACAACCAAGTCCTGGGCTGTATCAAGAGAAGCGTGGCCAGCAGGGCAAGGGAGGGGATTCTGCCCCTTTACTCTGCTCTCCTCAGACCCCATCTGGAGTCCTGTGTGCAGTTCCGGAGCCCCCAGCACAGGAAGGACGTGGAAGTGCTGCAGTGGGTCCAGAGGAGGGCCAACAAAGATGATCAGAGGGCTGCAGCAGCTCTGCTATGAGGACAGACTGAGAGAGTTTGGGCTCTGCAGCCTGGAGAAGAGAAGGTTTCCAGGAGACCTGATAGTAGCCTTCCAATATCTGAAGGGGCCTACAGGAAGGCTGGGGAGGGACTATTGACAAGGTCTTGCAATGACAGGACAAGGGGCAATGGGTTTAAACTGGCAGAGGGGAGATTTAGACTGGATGTTAAGAGGAAGTTCTTTACAGTGAGGGTGGTGAGGCACTGGAACGGGTTTGCCCAGGGAGGTTGTGGCTGCTCCCTCCCTGGAGGTGTTCAAGGCCAGGTTGGAGGAGGCCTTGAGTGAGCTGTACTAGTGGGAGGTGTCCCTGCCTGTGGGAGGGGGTTGGAACTAGATGATCCTTGAGGTCCCTTCCAACCTTACCATTCTATGATCCCTAGCAGTTTTCTTTACAGCTTTGCATTTTCAGTGCTTCCCTGACGTCTAGTCACAGCAGCTTATTGATGTGCAGAAATAACTTGATTAAAAATGAATGCATAACATATTTTACCTGCCATGAATCACATTGTGAGTAACTCTGGCTTGTGAGGAGGCTTCAATGGAAGAAGTGCAGGCAGCCTATGCTCCTGTACTCAGCTTACAGTGATGTAACTGTTGGGTTCAGAAATGAATGCATCCCACACACAGAGCGCTACAAAGAGCTTCTGATTAAAGACTTAAGGGCCAAGGAAAAGCTGTCACTCAGTTTGAGTAGCTGATTAAGTCTGAAAAGCTGGTTAAATGCCAACACCCCTCTTAAGAAACCCAAGTGGACTTCAAACACAACCTACCTGTATGTGCAGTACTATTGCATTTAAGCAAGCCTGCTGTCAGGACTTGGCCCTGGGGCTTTCTCAGGTTTCCATGCAATTAAAACATGGGGATTTTTTGTTAAAGATGCTCTTTCATCATCTTAATTGGAGTAATCTCTACCTCTAAATCGATGTCTCTGACCTTGGGCTAAGTGACTGTATAGATTATGTCAGTGTGGAGTTTAGGAAAGTGCCTGTGAGATGCCCATCTCCTCACTTCCAGTGGGAGCAGTCAGCATCCACTGCTTCCCAGGAGCGCCTGGCAGCACTCCCTAGGATTGCCAACCACCCCAGGCATCCCCCAGACACCTGCTTCCTCCATATTTCTTACAAACTCAGGCTCTTTGCACCCACAGTGGCTTCCTATGCCTGATTCTCCACCCCTGCTTCTCAATGCTAGGTGTAAATCCTCACACTCTGGCACTCAGGAGGAAGCTCCGGTATCTCGGTCATCCCAATCTGGCGGCATTTAGCAGTGCTGTCTCTCAGCGTGTCGAGGTGTCCTTGCTGTGCCCTGGGGAGCACTGTGAGCTCCTGCTGTGCAAGCTCTTGCTGTCCCTGGAGGTGTTCAAGGAAAGACTGGACAAGGCACTTAGTGGCATGGTCTAGTTCAGTGCATAGGGTTGGGTGATAGGTTTGGACTGGATGATCTATGGTTGAGTCTGTGATTCTGTGAGTGGACAAGAGGGGCCACTGAACTGGGGCCAGGAGGCTGTCAGTGTGCTCGCTGTCATGAGACTCACCAAGAGATCCCCATGAGTTAGCAATGTGCTCTTGTGGTCAAGAAGGCAAACAGCAATCTGGAGTGCATCTCCAGATGTACTCATGGAGTATTGGGTCCAGTTCTGAGCTCCCCAGTTCAGCTGCTGGAGATGCTGAGGGGCCTGGAGCATGTGTGTGAGGAGGAAAGGCTGAGAGATCTGGGACTGTTTAGCCTGAACAAGAGCAGCCTGAGAGGGGATTTATCAATGCTGATCAAAAGCTAAAAGATAGGAGGGGGTCATGACAGTGGGCCTGAGCTCTTTTTGGTGGTGCCCAGTGACAGAACAGGGGGCAACAGCTACAAAACAGAACCCAGGAGGTTTCACTTGAGTTTAAGAAGGAACTTCTTTGCTGTGAAAGTGCTGGAGCCTTAGACTGTGCTGCTCAGAGAGGATGTAGAGTCTCTGTCTGTGGAGAGATTCCAAATCCACCTGAACATTGTGATCCTGGGCAACCTGCTGTGGGTGCCCCTGCCTTTAGCAGGAGGGCTAGGCTGGATGATCTCCAGAGGTCCCTTCCCACCACTGCTGTTTTACGATTCTGTGATGACAAAGGGCTGCGTGAATCAGCCCTACGTTTGCTAACAGCAGTTCCCTGACTCACTCAGAAGGTTTGCCTGCCTTTTGAGGAGCACAGAGTGAATAAAGAGCTTGTCATGAAATTGCAAACCAGCTCCAGCCTGCATTAGCTTCATAGGGAAAGCTCTGCCATGACCTTAGAGAGCACTGGAGACGCAGGCCTGTTTTTCCTGGAGTAATGGTAGGAGCCTGTTTCACTGCTTCCAAGAAAGGAAGGAGGTAAAATATAGCACACAGCCATACAGCTTCTCATGAGGGGGTGGTCCTGTTGGCTTAAAAGTGAGGCAAATCAGGACAATCTGACCCATATTTTCTTAGACACTTATATAATTACATTCCAGCATTTTGAAACGCTGCCCAACTCCTTCTGCTCTTGTTTGGCTTTTCAGTTGGCATCACAAAACCACTACAGCATCACTCCCATTCAGGAGGGATAAAAAAAAAAAAAAAAAAAAAAAANGAGGGATAAAAAAAAAAAAAAAAACCAACCAGCCTTTTATTTATTTATATATTTTAAACGGTCAGTAAAAAATTATTTCACTCTGTTTTTTGCTGTTATTTGCCACAGAGCTAGAGGCACAGAGCTTTCAGTGCACCCAGAGGGTGGGCTGCCCTCAGTGCATGACCCACAGTGTTTCACAAGGTGGATCTGAAAGCCTTCCTCTAGCAGAAAAAGAAGTTATCCCAGTGGAAAAGGATTTTTTTTTCCCCATGTGCATACAGTCTAGAGTATCATTGGGCTTTCTATCACGCTGCTCCAAGAGGGTGCGCAGTCTTTTTTGTCTCACTGCATATGCAGAGGGCAGGATGATACATAGAATTGTTTGGGTTGGAAAAGACCTTTCAGTTCACAGAATCACAGAACTAACCAGGTTGGAAAGAACCTTTGAGATCATTAAGTCCAACTTATCACCAGCACCTTCCAATTAACTAAACCATGGCACTAAGTGCCTCATCTAGTCTCCTTTTAAACACTTCCAGGGATGGGGACTCCACCACCTCACCAGGCAGCCCATTCCAATGCCAATCACTCGTTGTGTGAAGAATTTCTTCCTAATGTCCAGCCTAAACCTGCCCTGGTGCAACTTGACACTGTGTCCTCTTGTTCTGTCACTGGGTGTCTGGGAGAAGAGACCAACCCCCACCTGGCTACAACCTCCCTTAAGGTCTCCCTTGAGCCTCCTTTTCTCCAGCTCCTTCAGCCACTCGTCATAGGATCATCCACTCCAATCATTCTCAGACTGTCCCAAGCCTGCTTCTAAACCACAGCCCTCAGGTTGTGGAGTCTCCTCCTCTAGAGAGATTATAAACCCACACAGATATGTCCTTGTGCAACCTGCTCTAGGCAAGCCTGCTTTATCAGGGGGGAGTTGGACTCAGTGTATCTCCAGGAAGTTCCTTCCAACCCCTATCATTGCAGGATTTTCTGTGGCATACTCTTGTTCACATTATGTTTTGTCGGGTGGGTTTTTTGGTGATATGGTCTCTTCTCACAGGTAAATAGTGAAAGAACAAGAGGGAACAACCTCAGACTGCAACTGGACATTAGTAAAAGTGTTTTCCCAGCAAGAGTTGTCAGGCATTAGAATGGGCTGCCCAGGGAGGTGGTTGAGTCACCAACCCTGGATGTGTTTAAAGGTTGTTTGGATGTGGTGCATGGGGATATGGTTTAGGGTGCAGGGATATCAGTTGGACTTGGTGATCCTGAGGGTCATTTCCAACCTAAATGTTTCTGTGTGTGATCAGGCAGCTCATTTCATGAGGCAAGAAGAAAAGCACTGAGGGCCAGAGGACACCTCTGCCACATGCACACCTCCTGCCTGTGCCACCTGCTGTTAAGAGCCCTGATCTTCTTACCAATCTCTTTTCCAGGAAATGTCCCAGAAGCAACAGAATCCACAGACAGAAGCAGAACACAGGGCACTACAGTTCAGACAACACGACAAGAGCATCGACAAGGTTAATTTAAACGAGCGCATGTTTCCACAATGGCAAAACTAACTGCAGAGAGCTTGGACTCCAGAATTCAGTATCATAGACACACACAAAAAAAAAAACAAACAAAAACAAACAAACAAAAAGATTTAAGACAAGATCTACACATGTTGCCTTGCATTTGTGGTAATCTACACCAATGAGAACATGTACTAGTACTACTACTACTACAGCTATATTTGATTATGTATGGATATATTTGAAATAGTATACATTGTCTTGATGGGTTTTTTCTGTAATGTAAATAAACTATTTATATCACACAATATAGTTTTTTTTTTTCTTTTTCATGTATTTGTTATATATAATAAATACTCAGTGATGAGAGAAAAAAAAAAAAACAGGAAAAAAAAATTTGCTGTGTATAGTCCTGGGATGTTGTATATGAACACTAACAAATCTCTCTTTTTTTTTGTCTTTTTTTTTTGTCTTTTTTTCCAGTTCTAGTGGCAATTTTGAGTCTACTGAACTCAGTAGTAGGGTTTTGAGTTGGTCCAAGATCAGCGACAATTATGGATGTGGGAAAGGTGAAGAATAATTTAACCTACATTGAGGAGGGATAAAATATTTCAGATCCGGAGTCAACTACATGTCATCAGCCTTCTTCTCCCGTGCCATCTCTCTTACTCAACCCCCCACACACACCCATCTCCCCCCATAGCTTAGGAAGTCTTTGCTTTCTAAATTAAAATCCTCATCGAAGGGGAAATGGAAATTCTCGGTAAGCACAGCGAGAGCGTCGAGGGGGTAACATTTCAGTCTGGGAGGGAATCAGGTGGCTGTCAAGGTGAACCCTACAAGAACACTTAGCACAGTCTCCAACTCTGGTCATTGGAGTGAGGGAAAATTGCTTCTTACTGCTGATTGAAAATTATTAGGTTTAAAAAAAAAAAAGTTAATAACATAATAACAGCCGAAATGCCAGCACCATTTGTACCTCATGAACATGCTGATAGAATTTTTCTTTTTTTTTCCAAGAGAAGGTGAAAAACCACTCAGAAAACTCCCAGATGAATAACTTTGTGGGTGACCCAGCTCCATTAAATGTAATGAACGCCAGTGTTAGCTATACCTGAGGAAAATAAGGGCATGTGTTTTGTCACATCCACTTGACGGACAAGAGGCAAAGTTATTTTCATGGTAGCTGAACCTCTCCAAATATAATAGAAGCTTCTTTCAAGAAGTTAATACTGCTCTAGGCAGTGCTCTGAATTTTGAAGATGACAAACTGAGACTGAAGGGCAGAGGGTGGTAGCTTCACTCCTGCATAACCTCCACTCCACTGACTACCAGAGTTTTATTTACCCTAAATAACAGAACTAACCCACACACACCTCTTGGAACAGTGCTCATGGTACTGCTCCTTTCCAAAGAGACAGTGCCAGGCAGAAAGTACCTGTGACCAGGTTTAGGAGTGTTTCTCACTTCTCACTCAAAGTTAGGCTTGATGGGGCTCTCAGCAACCTGCTCTAGTTGCAGCTGTCCCTGCTGACTGCAGGAGGAGGTTGGACTGGATGACCTTTAAACCCAAACCAGTCTGGGACCACATTAAGCAATGGCTTTTGGGTCAGGATCAGAACTGGGGTTAGCTGGGATGATGTCTCCTGAGTGCGTTTCCATTTCCTGCTTCAGAACTGATCTGATCACTCACAAGAGTCACCACCACCCTTAGTGGTGACAGTCCACCCAATCTGGCCTTCAGACCTGGGGGAAGCAACACTTCTACTCTAACATGGCTTCTGGTCTCCCCCCTCCCTGCCCCAGCCTGCTTTAAAGCGAATCCATTGCATGATGTTCACACGGTCTCAGTTTTTGTCTTGTTCGGGGTTTCTTGGCTTTTTAAAGGTAATAAAAAGGTGATTGGCAAGAGATGCTTCCAGGCCCCTGGTCTGTGCTGATTGGTGGGAGCGGGAGCGCGGTGCTTTCGCAGGCAGTGGGGCAGCCGGCGGCAGTGGGCTGCCAGCTCTGCTTCCCAGAGCTGAGGAAAGGTGGAGGAAGAGGGGCTGTAGAGCTGCTCCCTGCTCCTCTGCCCTCACCCCCAGCTCTCCAAATCTGAAAACTGATGGTGTGGGACAGGAGTGTGCAGCAGCACAGACATGATCCTGGAACACTGGACCCCCCAGGACAATTCCGTACTCAGAACCCCTCTAAAATGCTCTTCTTTGGCCCAATCCCTGTTGGTTTTGTCTGCCATGAACAGGCTCAGTAGCAGTAGTGCAACATGGAGGGGAGCAAAAGCACAGCAATGCCAGGCTGTACAGTTGTGGCGGCACAAAACCCTTTCTAGGGAGACTTTGCAAGCTTTGTTAATTAAAGTGATTCCTATGTGGCATGATAACAGCCCTCTTCACATCACTCCATTGGCTGAGCCAACACCAGTGAGCACCTCTGAGGAGCACTTCAGCACGAGGCTGAGAGATTTCAGGCTACATCTCTAGTGGCATTCCAAACCTGCCTGGACACATTCCAGGGTGATTTACTTACTCAATCTAGGTGATCCTGCTCTAGCAGGAGGGGTTGGACTAGATGATCTTGTGGGTGCTGGTGGATGAGAAGCTGGACATGCCTTCCAGTATCTGAAGGGGGCCTACAGGAAGGTTGGGGAGGGACTATTTACAAGGTCTTGCAACGATAGGACAAGGAGCAATGGGTTTGAACTGGCAGAGGGGAGATTTAAACTAGATGTTAAAAGGAAGTTCTTTACAGTGAGGGTGGTGAGGCACTGGCACAGGTTGCCCAGGGAGGTTGTGGCTGCTCCCTCCCTGGAGGTGTTCAAGGCCAGATTGGATGAGGTCTTGAGTAACCTGTACTAGTGGGAGGTGTCCCTGCCTATGGCAGGGGGTTGGAACTAGATGATCCTTGAGGTCCCTTCCAACCTTACCATTCTATGATTCTATGAGCCAGCAATGGGCACTTGCAGCCCAGAAGGCCAATGGCATCCTGGGCTGCATCAAAAGAAGTGTGGCCAGCAGATGGAGATGATTCTGCCCCTCTGTGCTGGTGAAATCTCACCTGCAGTACTGTGTCCAGCTCTAGGGTCTTCAACAAAGTAAGGACATGGACCTGATAGAGAGGGTTCAGAGGAGAACCACAAAGAGGGTTGGAGTACCTCTGCTGTGGGGACAGGTTGAGAGAGTCACAACTGTTCAGTCTGGAGAAAAGAGGGTTCTGGGGAGACCTTAGAGCTACATTTCACTATCTGAAGGGGACCTGCAAGAAGGTTGGGGAGGGGCTGTTTAGAAGGGCTCGTGGTGATAGGACAAGGAGCAGTGGTTTGGAAGTGGCGCAGGGGAGATTCGGGTTGACCATTAGGAGGAAGTTCTTTACAATGCGAGTGGTGAAATACTGGAACAGGTTGCATAAGGATGTATTTGAGACCCCATCCCTGAAGATACTCAAGGACAAACTTGATATGGCCCTGGACAGACTGCTGTAGTTGGAAGTGTCCCTGTTGACTGCAGAGAGGGTGGACAAGATGACTTTTGAGGGTCCCTTTCAACTCAATGCAACTTGTGAATCTTCAGAGGTCCCTTCCAATCTTTACCATTCTGTCATTAGGTTTGAGGCTGCAAATATTGCTTTATCCTGAAAGCCTCCCTCCCCCATCTCCACACTTTGGGCACTCTAAGCAAGGTATTGGAGACTAACAAGCATCAAAACTGCAGCTTTTGCGCCTAATTCAAATGTCATTCACCCCGTTGGGACTCTGGGATCTGGGTTGTTTCCTTTGGTCTCTTGCATTAGCTACAAAACTGAAATGTTACCATTCAGGCAGTGCCGTGTGTAGCTACAGCAATCAGTCCAATTAAAGCAAGGCGAGGCATGGCTCAGGAGAGAACACAGGGCTCAGGCATGCCATCTCCACACCTCCCGAAGTTATTCGCCTTGCTTTGACACTCCACCACCACATTTAATCCCCCCCAGCCAGCCTGTGTCTGTGAGATGTTAGCAGCTGCACCCCCCTAGCTCTAGTGTCTTGTCACAAATCCTTCACACCAATGGAAACAAGGCCAACCTTGATGCTTGGAGCGTCTCTCTGATGAGGAAAGGCTGGGAGACTTGGGGCTGTTGAGCCTAGAGAAGAGCAGCCTGAGAGGGAACCTGATCAATGCTCAGCAAGGGCTAAAGAGCAGGGGGCAAGAAGATGGGGCTGGGCTTCTTTCAGTATTGCTCAGTGACAGGACAGGGGGCAACAGGCACAAACTGGAACCCAGGAGGTTTCACCTCCTGGTGAAAAAAAAACAAAACAAAACAAAAAACATCATTTTGAGGGTGCTGGAGCCCTGGCCCTGATGCAGAGTGCCCAGAGAGGTTCTGCAGATTCCTACTCTGGAGATGTTCAAAACCCGTCTGGACATTGTGATCCTGGGCGAGCTGCTGTGGGTGACCCTGATATACTTGAGTTGAACTGGATGATCCCCAGAGGTCCTTTCCAACCCCCTCCATTCTCTGGTTCTTGACTTCTCAGCTCTCCATTGTGATGTTTTTCCTTAAATTAAAGTCTGATCAGATGTTCATTAGCATTTCTCTTTCATCCAGTGACAGCAACACAGGATTTTACAGGACATTACCATTACAGAAACACTGCAGTTATTAAACAGAGGCTGGACATCCTATTGCAGTTGATGGCCCCCTCTGCTTGTCTGCCTCTGCACAATGAGGAACAGTGATTGCCTCAAATGGAAGGGCACTGGCACAGCAGTGTGCCCTTGTGGCCAAAGGTTCCCTGGGATGCATTTAGAGGAATGTGTCCAGCAGATAGAGGGAGGTTCTCCTCCCCCTTTACTGTGTCCTGGTGAGATCTCACCTGGAATGTTGGATGCAGTCCTGGGCTCCCCAGTTCAAGAGGAAGAGGGATCTACTTGAGAGAGTCCAACAGAGGACTACAAGGATGATTGAGGGACTGGAGCCCTGCCTTATGAGGAGACGCTAAGACACCTGGAACTTTTTAGTATGCAGAGAAGATTGAGAGGGGATCTAATATGTTTCTATAAATAGACAAGGGTTGGGTGTCAGAAAAGAAGGGACAGCCTCTGCTCACTTGTGCCCTGTCATAGGACAAGGGGCAATGGATGTAAAGTATGGCACAGGAAGTTCTATCTCAACATGAGGAAGAACTTCTTCACTGTAATGGTCACAGAGCACTACAAAAGGCTCCCCAGAGAAATTGTGGAGTCTCCTTCTCTAGAAAATTTCAGGACCCATCTGGTTGTGTTCCTGTGCAACCTGCACTAGATTAAGGTCCTGCTCTGGCTGGGGAGCTGGACCTGATGATCATCAGATCCTTCCAACCCCTAACATCCTGTGATGTTGTGACACTGGGTCTCACCTCCCTGGGCAGCACAGGATGAGCTTAGCTTTGCAGAAGTTTCCTGGGTGCCAACCTAGTGTTGATTACTGGCCTGTATGCATGTGGCCCACACGCAGGTTAACTGAAGGGGTGGGCGAATGTGAGCAGAAGGGGGGTGAGGAAGTGCCTGGCTGCCTCCCTTTTTTTTTTTTTCCAGAGGCAGCTTTCAAAAAAAAAAAAAAAAAAAAAAAAAAAAAAAAAAAACTGAAAAAAATCTCAAGCCTCATCTTCAAAGAGCTCTCTAAATCTTTTTTGAAAACAAAATGATTAAAGGCTATCTTCCCTCTCATCCAACATCAGTCACATCTCGCACCGCAGCCTTGCTTTCACCCCTTATTATGCATGCAGCTTCTCCACAGCTCCTGGCTTTGCATTGGGATGGAAGTTACAGCCCTAAATTAAAAGCCAAGTTCATTACCACACATCAAAGTCATCCCCATGCCTCAGCCAGCCCTGCCCTTTCTTTTATTGATAGGTATGTGGCCATCCAGGCAGATGGATGAGTTGAAAAGTATTTACCAATGTCAGCCCATTTGTAGGGCAAGCTAGAGGTGGGAATGCCCATGTCTGGTGCTGCTAGTGGGTTTTTTCCTTCCAAAATAATCAGTAAACTCAAGTAAAGGGAGATGGAGATATGCTGGGCTATTGTAGAATCATAGAATGGGTTGGAAGGGATCTTTAGAAGGTCATCCAGTCCAACCCCTCCTGTAGTGAGCAGGGATATCCCCAAATAAGTCAGATTGCTCAGAGACCCATTGAATACCAACAGCCTCAAAAACACAAAAGCAGAGCAGGTTGGTTTACTGTTTTCAGCATCCCTGAAGTATTTAATTCCTGGGAACTGAAGTGTAAAGCTTCATTAAGATTTGGGGTCAGGGTGGAGTTTATAATGCAATTATATTTTTCCACCTTGATCTTTCCATCAGAACCATGTGAAATTCACAAAGCTTGCTCCAAACACTTACTTCCACCACTTCTGCTTCTCCAACATTGTGTATTTACTGGTTGAGTTTTGCCTTACAGAAGCATAGAATGGTTTGGCTTCAAAGGAACCTCTAGAAATCATCTTGTCCAACCCTCCTGCAGTCAGCAGGGACATTCCCAGCTAGACCAGGTTGCTCAGAGTCCTATCAAGCCTGATCTTGAGAGTCTCCAGGGTTGAGGCCTCCACCACCTCACTGGACAACCTGCTGCAGTGTTCCACCATTCTCATAGCAAAGTATGATTAGTATTAATAATTATGTATTACAATAATAATAATGATGACAACAACAACTGCCATAATCATAACTTGTAATACAGCCACAGAATTGTCCTGGATGGAAAAGACCTTTAAGATCATCAAACACAACAATTTAGGATGAAAGAAAATGGTCTCAAGTTGTGCCAAGGGAGGTTTATGTTGGATATTTGGAACATTTCTTTCCTGCAAGAGTGGTCAGGCATTGGAACAGGCTGCCCAGGGAGGTGCTGGAGTCAGCATCTCTGGAGGTGTGGACATGGGACTTTGGGACATACTGTAGTGGGTGTGATGGTGCTGGTCTCATAGTTGGACTGATGATCTTAGAGGTCTTTTCCAACCTTAATGATTCTGTGATTATCTATAATTCTGGTCTGGATGGGTCACAACCTGGTTGACCAAGCCTGTCAAAGCATGCTCTGTTTGAAACAGGTGCCAAAAGTCTCTTTTCACACACAGTTATCACAAAGGTTGGAAGAGACCTCAAAGATCATCAAGTCCAACCCATTACCACAGCCCTCAAGACTAGACCAGGGCACCAAGTGCCACATCCAAACCCTCCTTGAACACCTCCAGGGATGGTGACTCCACCACCTCCCTGGGCAGCCCATTCCAGTAGCCAATGACTCTCTCAGTGAAGAACTTTCTCCTCACCTCCAGCCTAAACTTCCCCTGGTTTATTTCTGCCCTGCATGCAAGTGGCAGCATGAAGGGACACTTCAGCCTACCAGTGCCACCAAAGCAGCTTCTGCCATCACCCACAGACAAAAAAGGCAGGAGGGACCTGCACAGCCAGCTCCTACCCTAAGCAGCCCCTACCCTAACCAGCCTTTAGGCTGATGCTTTGCCTTTGAATGCTTTTCATAGTAGGTGGGCTTCATTTATTTCAGTATCAGTTTAATTAACAGTTCTGGCACAGCAGGAGGGCTGCTGAAAGCAGAGATGCATTTTTTAAAGAATTTAAAAAAAAAAACCAAAAAAAAAGGGCAGAATTTCTCTCAACGTTTCCCTCCTTTTTTTATGGGAGGGGGAAGGGAGGCTGTAGTGAATGCAAGCCACAAAGCAGGAAAATAATCCATCACGCAAGCATGTGAGGAAGCTGCTCTATAATGCTAACGAGGTGGCTTCATTTATGGCTAAATAGAATGTGAGGATTAATTTGCTCAGTTTTAGGAAAAGCAGCCCCAAAGGTAGCAGCCTTGAATTCAGTCCATTCCAGTTTGAGTTTCTGGGGAAGTTATTAGAATCATAGGATCATTAAGGTTGGAAAAGACCTCTAAGACCATCAGGTCCAACCATCAACCCAACACCACTGTGACCACTAAACCATGCCCTGAAAGGAATGATTAATTTGGCTGTTTGTCACCAGGGCCAAGGGGGACAGGAGTGGGGTTTCATAGAAGAGAACAGAATCATAGAACTGGTTTGGTTGGAAAAGACCTCTGAAATCATAGGGTCCAGACACCAACCTAACACCATCACAGCCATTAAACCATCTCCCAAAATGCCGTGTTCACACATTTCACAGAAGCAGAGAATCACTGAGGCTGGAAAAGACCTCCAAGATCATCGAGTCCAGTCTATGAGCTAACACCATGACATCAGCTAAACCATGCCACCAAGAGCCACATCCAATCTTTTCTTAAAGACCTCCAGGGATGTCGACTCCACCACCTCCCTGGGCAGTCCATTCCAGTGTCTAATCAGCCTTTCCATCAGGAAGTGCTTCCTAATATCCAACCTAAACCTCGCCTGGTATAGCTTCAGACCATGCCCTCTGGCCCTGTCACTGGTTGCCTGGGAGAAGCACCTGACCCTCACCTGACTACAGCTTCCCTTCAGGTAGCTGTAGAGAGTGATAAGGTCCCCTCTAAGTCTCCTCTTCTTCAGGCTGAACAACCCCAGCTCCCTCAGCTTCCTGCCATTTCACAGGGACTGTGACTCCACCACCTCCCTGGGCAGCCTGTTCCAATGCCTTACCACTTGTGGAATTTGAGGGCAATTCCTCTCATCCATGTCACTTGTGAGTAGGGAGAAGAACCCTCACCTGGCTCCAACCTTCTTTTGGGGAGTTGCAGAGCACCAGAAGTTCCTCCCCCAG
This sequence comes from Eubucco bourcierii, assembly GCA_013396675.1. Classification (NCBI taxonomy): domain Eukaryota; kingdom Metazoa; phylum Chordata; class Aves; order Piciformes; family Ramphastidae; genus Eubucco; species Eubucco bourcierii. The sequence continues at coordinate 107,900 of VWZE01008021.1, forward strand.
CCTCCTCTTCTCCAGACTGAACAATTGCAGTTCCCTCAGTCACTCCTCACCAGATCTGTTCTCCAGGCCCCCCACCAGCTTTGCTCTCCTTCTCTGCACACACTCCAGTAGGGATCACCCACCCAGGGACCAAAAGCCACAGATGCAGCCATTACTCCAGACCCTGCCATCCTCTGGCTCACTTTTCTAGGGTCACAGTGCCTTTACCTGACAGTTCTTCAAGAAGGGCTCCAGCATGGGTTCTTTCTGCAGAGTGCAGGCTCCAGCATGGGTCCCTTTCATGGTATATAGTCTTCCAGGAGCAATGTGGGTCCCCTCATGGCGTCACAACTCCCACCAGAAAGCCAGCATGGATAGAGCCAGAGATCCCACCAGGAATCTGCTCCAGCACAGACTTCCCATAGGGCCACAGCCTCCTCTGGGCACCCACGTGCTCTGGCACGGGGACCTGAATGGGCTGCAGCTGTGTATCATTAACCTTCATGAGTTGCAGGTGGATGCCATTGTTAACTTCCACAGGCTGCAGGTGAGTGTATCTACTCCCCCATCAACCTCCAAGAGCTGCAGGTGACTATCTCCTCACCCATTATCCTCCACGGGCTGCAGGTGACTATCTCCTCACCCATTATCCTCCACGGGCTGCAGGGCAGTTTCTGCTATGGCCCCTGGAGCATCTCCTTCTTTCCTTGCTCTCTCACTGACCTTGGTGTCTACAGATCTGTTTCTCACTCCTCTCCCCTGCCGCAGCTGCACAGGGGTATTCTCCCCTTCTTAAACACATTATCACAGAGGTGACACCATAACTGATGGGCTCAGCCATGGCCAGCAGTGGATCCATTAGACACAGAAGAAGCTTCTAGCAGCTTCTCACAGAACCATCCTCACTCCTCTACCAAAACCTTGCCAGCCAAACCCACTGAAGAGAAAAGCTTGAGAAGAGGTTGGCTTTATGTGGGGTTAGCCAGGAATGATGTGCAATTATCCTGTGTAAAATCTGGCTTCTAAATGCAGGCCATCATCACCATCCTGACAGGGAGGAAGGGCAGCAGCAGGTTCTACAGCAAGGAGCTTCCAGCAGAGCAGCAATGAGCCGAGAGGTGAGGAAGAGCTGTTTAATGTGACCTGAATTAGCAGCTACAGATAGTGCTTCCTGCATGTTTTACATTCTCAAATAAAAAGGAGCTTCTTGTTTAATGGTTAATAAAAATGATTAGTGCTCCCAGGGCACAGATCCTGACAGATGCAGAGTGTGCTGGAGGGACCAGCTACAAGACACAAGAGAAGATGACGCTGTTTTTTTTTTCCTCCTGCGGAGCACATCTCTACCAGCATTTGCAAGTTAATTTGTAATGTAATTATATGTTGCTTCTGCCACAGAAGCTCAGCACGTGTGATGGGCCAGCAACCTGCCACTGCCTCTGCCAGCCTGTGACAGCACAGCAAACACTTCTGCAGTGAGGAAAAGCCAACAGCTAAGAGCTGAGGTGTGTGCCCACACGTGGCTATGTACCCAGACAGAACCAGGGAATCACAGATCTCTCAGTCTGGAAAAGACCTTTTAAGATCATCCAGTCCAACCATTAACCCTCCACCACCAAGGCTGCTGTACATGTGTGTGCATATGCACAGAAACACCTCTCCTCCGATTACTTGTTACTAGGCAGAAGACAATGGGCACCCACCTCCTACCCAGGAGTTGTAGAGATCAATGAGGTCTCCCCTCAGCCTCCTTTTCTCCAGACCAAACAACCACAGTTCCCTGAGCTGCTCTTCATCAGGCCTGTTCTCCACACCCTTCACCAGCTTTGTTGCCATTCTCTGGACACACTCCAGTACTTCAATAAAGCAAGTTCTTCTTGAAATGTGGAGCCCAAAACTGAGCCAAGTACTTGAGGTGTGGCCTCACCAGGTCCTGGTCCTCATGTTGGCTACCTCATGTTAATCAACACCCTCAGGCCCTTCTCCAGTGGGCCATTTCCAGGCACTCTGCCCCAAGCCAGCCCATGGTGTTGTATGGGGTTCCTGTAACCCAAGAGCAGGACCTGTCACTTGGCCTTGTTGAACCTCATAAGTTGGCCTCAGCCCATCAACCCAGCCTGTCCAGGTCACTCTGTAGAGCCTTTCTACCCTCAAGCAGATCAACACTTCCACTCAACTCGGTGTCATCTGCTGTACATGTGTACATGTGAGCTGACTGCCTTGCAGCACATACTGCTTCAAAGCCACCCAGACTGTGGCCAAAAGAGCTTTGCCTTACCCAGCTTCCCATTTCAGCACCCACCATCGCCACCTTTCTAACAAAACTGAAACCTGCCATGCCAGCCTTTACACACCTCTGCAACCTCACCTGGCAAGCTGGGTTGGCTTTTCTTGATTCATCCTTTTTTATTTTCATGGAATGGCATGCCATGAAACCCAGAATCAGTCAGTGGTAGTTTTCCAGGAAACAAAGTCTGTGGAAGGAATTGTTAGAAGCAAGCAGCACTGGCAAATGCTTGCTCCTTGGTTGCCATAGTGCAGGAGCACCATTTGAGGTTTAATATCTTTACTAATGATATTTGCTTGGCCTGCAGGAGAAAGTGAGACTTGTGCTCCCTAAATGTCATTTGACTGCTAATACATCAGGAAGTGCACTCAGCCTGGCCCAGGAAAGGACCTGGCACGACCTAGGGCACTGCTGCCTGCAGGAAGGTGATGATGCTGCTGCCGGCGTGCCCAGTCCTAGGCCATGCCCACCTGCCACTCTGAGGAGCCCAGTTTGGCAGGTATGTGGCCCCCACAAAGAGCCCATACACGTTTGTGCACCTCTCCTACGAGGACAGGCTATGAGAGCTGACGCTTTTCAGCCTGGAGAAGAGAAGGCTTCGAGGAGACCTTGTAGCAGCCTTCCAGTATATGAAGAGGGCCTACAGAAAGGCTGGGGAGGGACTATTGACAAGGTCTTGTCATGACAGGATGAGAAGTAATAGGTTTAAACTGGAAAAGGGGAGATTTAAACTGGATTAGGAAGAAGTTCTTTACAGTAAGGGTGGTGAAACACTGGAACAGGTTGCCCAGGGAGGTTGTGGCTGCTCCCTCCCTGGAGGTGTTCAAGGCCAGGTTGGATGCGACCTTGAGTGACCTGTTCCAGTGGAAGGTGTCCCTGCCTATGGTGGAGGGTTGGAACTGGGTGATCTTTGAGGTCACTTCCAACCTAAATCATTCTGTGATTTTGTGATTTGCATTAATTTTTTGGGCGCCTCACTACAAGAAGGATATCAAGGTCCTGAAGTGTATCAAAAGATGAGCAAGAAAGCTGGTGAGGGGTCTTCTGATGAATGGCTGAGAGACCTGGAGTTGTTTAGTCTGCAGTAAAGGAGGCTGAGGGGAGACCTCCTCACTCTCTACAACTCCCAGGTAGGAGGTTGCAGAAAGGTGGGATCTGTCTTTTCTCCCAAAGAACAAGTGATGGGACAAAAGCAAACAGCATCAAGTTTGCTTGGATGACGAGAAGGAGAGGTTTGGGTTAGCTGTTGTAAACAATTTCTTCCCAAAAATGCCTGTCAACATCTGTACCAGGCTGCCCAGGTCAATGGTGGAGCCACCATCCCTGGCAGGATTTAAAAGCCATGGTGCTGAGGGACATGGTTTAGTGATAACTTGGCAGTGCTGGATTAACAGTCACACTTGATGATGTTTGAAGGTGTCTTCTAACCAAAATAATTCTATAATTCTTTATGGGCACAGTGCTGGGGCACAGCTCCCTCCCTGACACCAGTGGAACACTGCACAGCACCCAGAGCAAGCCCCAGTCTCCAACTGACTGACTTTTTTCACACAGTCACACAGAATCACAGAACATTAGGGATTGGAAGGGACCTCAAAAGATCATCCAGCCCAACCCTCCTGCCAGGATCACCTAGGGCAGGCCACACAGGAACACATCCAGGCAGGTTTGGAATGTCTCCAGAGAAAGAGATTCCACAACCTCTCTTGGCAGCCTGCTCCAATGTTTTGTCACTGTAATGGTTTAAAGCAACACCAAGGAGTCAAACCAAACCAGCAGGTTAACCTGTCTGTTTTCCCCAACACAGAACTGAGGGAAAAACAACACAAAACCCTCTGTGTTGAGACAAAAAGACAGAGATAAGTGTAGAATTTACTGAGCAAAGCAGATAATCATAGCGCAAATGTAGATATACCTTAGCCTGTTTGCAGAAAAAACGTGGTGCAAAGCAGCAGCAAGCAGAAAACAGCAAGCTAGAAGTCCAAGCCTGAAAACTACTCCCCCACCCCTTCCTGTCTTGCTGCCATCCCAGTGGAAGAGCAAACACCCAAAAACCTGGAACTCAAAAGCAGCACTTGGAACAGGAAACCTCCCATGTTACAATCTCAATTCAAGCCCCACACCACTTTGCTCCAGCCAGTGCTTTTGAAGCTGGCATGAGGTATGAATAGCAGCAGACTAAAACCCAACTTAGAACAGTCACTTTCTCACTGCAGAAGTTTTTCCTTATGTTCACATGGAGCCTCCTCTGCTGCAGCCTGTACCCATTGCCCCTTGTCCTATCATTGGACATCACTCAGCAGAGCCTGGCTCTGTCCTGCTGACGCTGCCCTTCACACCTGTATATACAGGAATGAGCTCACCCCTCAGGCTCCTCTTCTCCAGGCTAAAGAGTTCCCGTTCCGTCAGCCTTTCCTCACAGGGGAGATCTCCCACTGCTTTCAGCATCTTTGTGACTCTGCACTGAACTCATTCAAGCAGTTCCCTGAAGTGCTTCTTGAACTGAAGGGCCCAGAACTGGACAACTATTCCAGATGTGGCCTCACCAGGGCAGAATAGAGGGGAAGAAGGATCTCTAACACCTCTAACCTACTAACCACAGTCCTTCTAATCCAGCCCAGATTGCCACTGACCTTTCTGGCCTCAAGGGCACATTGCTGGATCATGGTCATCCTTCCATCCACCAGGACCTAGGGGTGTTCCTCCTTTCAACTGAGTCCTGCAGATTTCTTCATCAAACTTACTCTGTTGGGCTTCTCCATGGGAGTGGGTGAGACATATTGCAGTGCTGTAAAGTGAGCCATTTAGTTTATTAAACACTGTTAAGGGTGCCCTGAGGTCTCTGCACATGTGGGGCCATCAAGGCAGAATCGTTACTATTATGGTTCTTATTAGTCATAGTCATTTTCCCAGCAATATGTCTCACGTCCAGATGTCTTCCCATCCATCTCTTAAATTTCACCATGCCAACACCAAACCATTATGAAGACAGACTAGATCAAGTCCTGCTTCCTGTGGTACAGGAGCAGAAATGCTGTGTAAAAATAACAAGGTGTAAATTATTATTATTTTTAATGTTTAAATGAAAAGATGAACAAAAAAAGGGTCATAGTTGGCTAAAAACAAATCACACAGCAGACAAGGGAAGATAATGCTTTAGTTTAAGTGTTCCATCATTATTAATTCATTTAATGTTTTTTGTTGTGTTTTGGGTTTTATTTTTGGTTTTTTTTTTTGTTTTTGTTTTTGTTTTTGAGGTTAATACCCATCACTTGGAATTCATTTGGTGTTTATGTGGATGTCATCCTAGCTTCTGCAAAAATTCCAGAGCAATTTGGCATTAATGTGGTATTAAAAATTGTTACCACCTTCATTACTTCCCCCAGCACAGGCTAAATCTTTCTCCTCGCCTCCTCTAAACTCACATTTCAGAGTTTATTTTGCTTTTATCTTTATTAGGGTTTTAAATTGTGCTGCTCCTATTTAAAAATTCTCCTTACGCTCCACAAGCGTTGCTTTGTCTGACAGCATCAAAACTATGCAAATAAGGGAGGGTAGAAGGGAGGGGGGTGGGTGGGTGAGAAGAGTTAATGATGATTTTTGTTGTTGTTGTTGTTGTTATGTTGCTGCCATTTGACTGAAAATCAACCCCCCAAAAAACAAAAAAAAAAATTTAAATAAAAAGGGTTTCAGCTTATCAGTTACAAGGGGGGAAGTCGTCAAGCTGGTATTTATGCTTGCAGCAGATGACACCAAACCGAATCTGTGTGAAATACCATCTGTACCATGTGGAGTTCTTTCTTTCTGGGCACTGTAGATGCCCTCGAGTCAGGCAGGGAAGGGATGCAGCTGGTTCAGCCCTCCGAGGGACAGGGAGGACCAACAGGGTACCAACAGGTCAAGCTGCCACTGATGACCCTTTTCTGGATTTACCCCATCGGTGCAGCATCCTTCTGCTTCCAAAATAGATATTCTGGGTCTAAACCCAGTCGACAGAGGGGGAAAAAAAAAAAGGCTGCACTTTGCATGTAACATTAAATAGATAAATAAATAAATAAGGCCCAAGGAGATTACATGCAGAAACTTTGCATTAAAAGAGCATTAATTAGGGTTTATAGCCAAGGACTTGAGGATTAGGAAATGCCAGGGAGCTGGGAGTCTGAAAACAGAAAGAAACAGAAGACAAAGGCTGGATTCAGCTTGTGAGCAAAGACACGTTGGGGGGGGTATTATTTGGTTCTTTTTAGTCCAGAGAGAGTGGAAGATACAATACAGAGTCACCATCAATCACTTTAAACACACTGGAAAGGAGGGATAATGTTCTCCAGGGTAAATTAAGACCAGCCCTGTAGAAAAGAACTTGGGGGTCCCAGTGGATGAGAAGCTGGACATGAGCCAGAAATGGGTGCTTGCAGCCCAGAAGGCCAATGGCAACTGGAGTCCAATGGCCAATGGAGTCCAAGGGGATGGAGCTCAACAAATCCAAGTGCCAGGTGCTGCACTTTGGCCACAACAACCCCATGCAGAGCTACAGGCTGGGGTGGGAGTGGCTGGAGAGCAGCCAAACAGAAAGGGATCTGGGGGTGCTGATTGACACCCGCCTGAACATGAGCCAGAAGAGCAGCCAAACAGAAAGGGATCTGGGGGTGCTGACTGACACCCACCTAAACATGAGCCAGCAGTGTGCCCAGGTGGCCAAGAAGGCCAATAGCATCCTGGCCTGCATCAGGAATAGAGTGGCCAGCAGGAGCAGGGAGCTCATTCTCCCCCTGTACTCTGCACTGTTTAGGCCACACCTTGAGTCCTGTGTCCAGTTCTGGGCCCCTCAATTTAAGAAGGACATTGAGGTACTTGAACATGTCCAGAGAAGGGCAACGAGGCTGGGGAGAGGCCTGGAGCACAGCCCTATGGAGAGAGGCTGAGGGAGCTGGGATGGTTTAGCCTGGAGAAGAGGAGGCTCAGGGGAGACCTTCTTGCTGTCTACAACTACCTGAAGGGTGCTTGTAGCCAGGAGGAGGTTGCTTTCTTCTCTCAGGCAAGCAGCACCAGAACAAGAGGACAGAGTCTCAAGCTGTGCCAGGGGAAGATTAGGCTCGAGGTGAGGAGAAAGTTGTTGCCTGAGAGAGTCATTGACTGCTGGAATGGGCTGCCCAGGGAGGTGGTGGAGTCAGCGTCCCTGGAGGTGTTCAAGGCAGGTTTGGACGTGGCACTTGGTGCCATGGTCTAGTCTTGAGGGCTGTGGTAACGAGTTGGACTTGATGAGCTTTGAGGTCTCTTCCAACCTTGGTGATACTGGGATACTGTAAAAGCAGCACGGCCAGGCACAAAGAGAGGTGATTCTGAACCCTCAACGCAGAAAGGACATGGAGCTGATGGAGCAGGTCCAGATGAGGACCATGAAAATGATCAGGGGGCCTGAGCACCTCTACTACAAGGATAAGCTGATGGAGCTGGGGCTGTTCAGCATGGAGAAGAGAAGGGAGACCTAATAGCAGCCTGCCAGTACCTGAAGGGAGGGCTGCAAGAAGGCTGCAGAGGGACTGTTTCCAAAGGCCTGCAGTGATAGTTCAAGGGGCAATGGGTTGAAATGAGAGAAGAGCAGATTTAGATTTGATGTTAGGAACATATTCTGCACCATAAGGGTGGTGGAACAGTGGAACAGGGATGTAGCTGAGGTCTCATCCCTGGAAATCTTCCAAGGTCAGGCTGGACAAGGCTCTGAGCAACCTAATCTGGTGGAGGATGCCCCTGCTGACTGCAGGAAGGTTGGACTAGATGACTTTTGGAGGTCCCTGCTAACCCAAACCATTCTATGATTCTATCAATTAAACAAAGCCCATCAGAAGGGTCAGGTCAATGTCTGGGCAGCACAAATGAGACAAGGGAAACAGAATGGGCTGGTCACACTGGGGCTAACACTGAATACCCCTGGCCAATGGCAGGGAAGGAGCCAGCATCCATTGAGTTCCTAGGTAGAGAGGAGGAAAATGCCACTACCCTCATCTGGCAGTGCTGGGCCTCATCTGGGGCTGAGCATCCTCTGCCACTCACACTGACCACGGAGCACAGATTCACATGGAGAATAAAGCCCATTGCAAAGGAATTTTCCACTTAATCAAAACCCTGGGAAGAATATGAATGCTTATAGGTTAAAGGAACCTGGCAGCTCCTACTTGTCTGTCATGTCTTTAAGGATTGCCATTAAGTCATAAATGTGACAAAGATTAAAGAGTTTATTAATGTTATTAGAGAGCTGAGATAAAATGCTATGCCTTGCAGGGACTCTCTCCCTCTCTCACTATTTAATGAAAACATTTTCATCACTTTCTGAATCTATTATACCAAATATTCATTTCAGAAGTCCTATGATGATTTTATTTTAATTAGAAAAGATGTCTCAACCACCAGAAAGTAAAGCAGCTAAAGCACCTTGTCATGGCTCCCCTGCTTCCTTCTGATAGAAGATGAGTAGTTCACTGGCAGTGTCTCAGCCACAGAGCCAGCCCAAGGTAACCAAAGGCACTTAGGGAAGTTTGGTGCATAGCAAGACTGTCACACTGGTTCCTCACAGAGATCCTGAGAGCCAGAAACAGCTCAGCTCAGGCCTTGCAAGTGGCCTTGTGTGTCTCCAGCAGCCACCATTCTAGTCAAAGTCAATGGGCAAACGAGAGCTGCTGCACTGAAGGAGCTGGCAGAAGCGCTCACCAAGCCCCCTTCCATCATTTACTAGCAGTCCTGGCTACCCAGGGAGGTTAGCAAATTTGATGCTCAGCTACAAGACGAGCTGGAAAGAGGATCCAGAGAACTACAGACCTATCAGTCTGACCTCCATGCTGAGGAAGGTCATGGAGCAAATCATCTGAGTGCCATCATGTGGCACATACAGGGCAGCCAAGCAATCAGGTCCAGTCAGCAGGTGCTGCTCAATGAACCTGACCCCCTTCTACCACAAGGTGACCCACTTAGGGGGTGAGGGGAAGGCTGTGGGTATTGTCTAACTGAACTTCAGTAAAGCCTTTGATACCATTTCCCACAGCGTCCTCCTGGAGAAACTGTCTGCTCGTGGCTTGGATGGGTAGATGCATCACTGGATGAAGGACTGCTTGATGGCTGGGCCCAAAGACTGGTGAGGAATGGAGTTAAATCCAGCTGGTGGGTGGTCACAAGTGGTGCTCCTCAGGGCTCAGTGATGGGGCCAGTTCTCAACAATGCCTTTATCAATTATATGGATGAAAGGATCAAGCAGACCCTCAGTATGTTTGCAGATTGTGTAAGTGTTGCAGAATTGTTGCCAGCAGTGTGCTCAGGTGGCCAGCAGCATCCTGGCCTGGATCAGCAAAAGTGGGGCTAGCAGGACCAGGATACCAATTGCCCCTTTGGACTCAGCACTGGTGTAGCCACACTGTGAGTACTGGGATCAGTTTGGAACCCTCACTACAAGGACACCAAGGTGCTGGAGCACTCCGAAAGAAGATGAAACTGGTGAAGAGTTTGGATAACAGGTCTGGCAAGGAGCAGCTGAGGGACCTGGGATTGTATAGTCTGGAGAAGAGGAGGCTCATTGCACTCCACAACTCCATGAAAGGAGGTTGTAATGAAGTGGCCGTTGGTGTCTTCTCCCAGGCAGCAAGTGACAGGATGAGAGGAAACAGCCTCAAGTTGCACCAGGGTAGGTTCAGATTGGACAGGAGGAACAATTTCTTCCCCAAAATGGTTTTCAAGCCCTGGAACAGGCTGCCCAGGGCAGCGGTGAAGACCTCATCCCTCGAGACATTTAAAAGCCATGTAGATGTAGTGCTGAGGCACATGGTTTAGTGGTGATCTCGCAGTGCTGAGTGAAGCTGATAACCTCAAAGGCCTCTTTCCACCAAGACAATTCTATGATTTTATGAGTCTGCCTGCAGCTGGGACCAGGGGTATGTCCCTGGGAAGCAAGTGATGGGTAGGAGCATGTTCTGAAGGCACAGGAGATAAAGTGAAGTCCTTGCCCATGGAGAAAAGCAAGAAAGTGAAAAGCTTAAAGAAAAGGAAATCTAAGATTTGCAATGCCCTACAAAAGGAGCAGCTCCAGACCCTTCAGCTCTATTTGTAATGCAAGCAGCTCACAAACACTTTTTTTTTTTAACACTTTCCAACTAACCTGATTTAATTTGTTGATTTATTCTGTAACTTGATTTACTGTTAATTTATTTTGGAGAGTAAGATCTTCCAGTTTTAAGTTCCAATTAATTCAAGGGGAAGGCTCAGTGTTTTTCTCTACACAATATCTTTGTGCCACATTGTTTCCCATTTTAACACCACACTGAAGCATTACCAAGAGTTTATTGCCATTAAGTAATATAAATCCATACAGCCGAAAATTAATTTCATGTGCACAAAAGATTACTCGTTGCAAATGCACCTTTAAGAGGGGAATATTGGCTATAGCAATCATCACTTGTTGCTTAGCAACAGCCATAGCTTCAATTACATCAGGTTTATTATTGGGTGCGTTCAGAACAGTGTGACCGGTAAGTTGAGGGAAGTTCTCCTCCACCTACTCTGCCCTGGTAAAGCCACAGCTGGAGGACTGGACCAAGTTCTGGGCTCCCCAGTTCAAGAGAGACAGGGAACTGCTGGAGAAAGTCCAGCAGAGGCTACAAAACTGTTGAGGGGCCTGAAGCATCTCTGTGAGGAGGAAAGGCTATGAGACCTGGGGTTGTTTATCCTGGAGAAGAGCTGCCTGAAAGGGGTTGAAAGGAGTCAATGCTCAGCAAGAGCTAAAGGGTGAGGGGCAAGAGGATGGGGCCAGACTATCCTGGGTGGTACCCAGTAACAGGACAAGGGGCAACAGGCACAAACTGGAACCCAGAAGAATTCCATCTGAACTGGACAAGAACTGTGAGAGCGCTGGAGCCTTGGAGCAGGTTGCTCAGAGAGGTTGTGGAGTCTCCTTCTCTGAAGAGAATCCAAACCTACCTCGACACTGGGATCCTGGGCAACCTGCTTTAGCAGGGGGATTAAACTAGAAGATCCCTAGAGAACCCAACCCCACCATCCTGGGATTCAATAATTCTAAAGAGCAATGTAAAATCCCAGGGTGTGGTCATCCATCCTTGGAAATGCTTCTCAGACCTGTGTTGATAGAACCAGACTTTGCTAGTTTTTTGTTGTTTGGTTTTTTTGGCTTGCCTGATTTTAAAGAACTACAAAATAATCCTCAGCGCTTACACTAATTACAAGCAGCAGCCCAAAGCTCTGTGCCCTGTTCCAACCACGATGGAAATGTCAAGGCAAGGCAATGTGAGCACAAACTCCTGCCTGGGTGGTGGCCACATAGCTGCTGGCTCAGCATTTTGCACCAAAAACTTCTAAAAAATTTACTTTACACATAGTTTGTTGCGATCAACTTGAGAGGAGAAAAGGGAAATCAGATTATATTAAGACCATCCTGAGGGTATCCTGAGGCTGTTCTAGTCTTCCTGAAGGCTGGGAAAGCCCCTAAAGCCAGAAGCTGTCAACTCTCATCTCTCCTTTTGCAGCTAAGCAGCAATGAGACAAATGACCTTTGCAATGGTGCCTACATGCCTGCATCTGCCCATCCGTCGTCCATCTGCCTGCATCGCTGTGCCTCCCCTATCCCTTCCCCTTGGCCTGCTGCCTGCCAAGCAGCTCTCCAACATGATGGTCATGCCTGCCCTTCACCAGCCTTAGGTGGCAGCCAGCTGCTCCCCTTGGCCAAAAAAGTGGCAAGTCATAGAAATGCAGAAGCACTTCATCTGGAAAAGACCTTTAAGATCACAAAGTCCAACCACTGATGCAACACCTGCATGGCCATTAAACCATGTCTATGTGGGGTTTGGATATCCCCAGAGATGAGGATTCAACCACCTCCCTGGGCAGACTGCTCCAGTGTTGAGTACCCTCTCAAGGAAGAAGTTTAATCTAATGCCCAACCTATACCTCCCTGAATGCAACCTGAGGCTGCTTCCTCTATCACTTATTACTAGACAGAAGAGAACAATCCACACCTGGCTCCAACCTCTTTTCAGGGAGTTGTAAAGAGTGAGAAGGTCTCCCCTTCAACCCCCTTTTCTCCAAGCTGAACAACTCCTGTACCTTCAGATGTTCCTCACAGCACACGTTCTTCAGATCTGAAATATTCTGACAGCATTTTGGACAGCCCATGGAGAAAGGCCCACTGGCTCAGGTTTCAGAGCCATTCTGCTGTATCCATAGGCACGGTTGGTTCACAAAAGAAGAATGCAGGGTTTGCAATCAAGGGAAAATCAGTATCTGAGCCAGCGGAGAGGGTGCACATGTGAGCCAGCCAGTGCTGCCAACAGCCTTGATTCTGTTTCTGGCAAAGCTGGCTGGCTTGGCAAACACAATGGTAATGAGATAAACTGAAATACCAGTCAACAGGGCTGCTCTTTGAAGTAATTATCCTCCAGGGCAACAAGGAACACGATGCAAAGGTTTTTAGGGACATGGTGTGGATGCACAGCGTACATTATTTATATTTCTGTAGTCAGCCCTTGCAAGGCTCAGGAGTGATGAGGGCAAGCAGCAGGTACAGCAATGTCCTGGTTTAGGCTAGACCAGAACTGATTCTGCTCAGTGCTGTGACTTTTCAGCTCATTTTCTGCAGTTCAGGGCAGGTTTGCACAGCCAGGGACTGCTACCAGCAGGGACAACATGATAGAGAGAGGCACTGTCAAGGGCTGGGCTGCAGACCAAGCGCACTGTCACGACTTGTGCCCTAGTTTGGGTGCAGTGAGTCAGAGGTGGCACCTGCAGGGGAGAGCATCCAGTCCCTCAGTTTAGGTGACCCTAAACTTGCCCAACAAGAGATTCCATTCCATTGATGTCATCTTCAGGATAAAGGTGAGGGAGAGATAATTGCCCAATTCCTGCTGAACCTTAGAAGCTTTTCCTTCTTCACCCTCAAAAGACTTTATAATTCATTTTCTTTTCTATGGAAAGACCATGACAAGTAAGACTATGTGTTTAGTCTGGAGAGGATAAAACTGAGAGATGATCTGATCAATGCTTACAAATACGTGAAGGGGAGCTGTCAAGAAGAAGGGGCCAGGCTCTTTTCAGTGATGCCCTGTGATAGGAAAAGGGCCAACAAAGAAAAGATGGAGCCCAGGAAGTTCCATCACAACATGAGGAAAAAAGTTCTTTCTTGTGAGGATGCTGGAGCCCAGAAGCAGGATGCCCAGAGAGGTTGTGGAGTCTCCTTACCTGGGGAGATTCCAAACCCACTTGGACATTGTGATCCTGGGCAGCCTGCTGTGGGTGACCCTGCTCTAGCAGAGGGGCTGGGACGAGATGATCTCCAGAGGTCCCTTCCAATCCCTACCATTCTATGATTCTGTGTATGATATGTGAGGACTGGAAGGTGGCAGAGCAGTGAAGATATGTGTGGAGGCAGCAGGACTGAGAGCAGCATGGCAGGATGGGAGAGAGGCACTGACAACCCTGCCCATGGGATGCTGCATCTTTCCATTCCCACTGCCCCACGACCTTTGGGCTTGACCTTTGGGCTTTTGGTGAAGGAGCTGCAGGTGGAGAATGGAAGTGTGAAAACTGGATCCACACCTCTGAGTCCCTTAAAAAAAAACCTAAAATGTAAAACTCCCATACTTAAGAAAGATCTGTGAGGAACATTTCCTGGGGCACCCCCACAGCTCCTGCCCAGAAAGGATCCCTGAAGGTAGTAGTTTTGGGAAAAAATGCTCTATTCTTGGGAAAAGCCTCACATGTCCTTCTGCACAGCAACTAGTGCCATTTCCTACTGCGTTAACCAAGGTGAAAATGGTTATTCCAAAGGAGAATTAGAAGAGAGGAGTGCCTGAATCCAGAACAAAACGTAGATCAGGGGAAACAAATGTAAAAAGCTATATAAAAGTTTTAATGGATCCTTAGATGTGGAGTGACATTTTACTGTGATGTTCTAAATTATTTCTTATTTCTTTTTTTTTTTTTCTTTCTCTTCTTTTTTTTTTTTTTTTTTTTTTTTTTTTTTTTTTTCTTTGAGCCTCTAGGCAGACCATTAATCTGAGGGAGATGGTTCTTTCTGCCTGCAGAGGACTGAAGCTTCCAAACAGGCAACTACCAGCTGGTGGACAAAATCTTTTGGGGTTGAAGAAGCCATACCTGCCTGAGCAGGGGGGGCTGGACTAGATGACTCCCTTAACAAGGCCAAGTGTAAGGTCCTGCACCTGGGTAGGCACAATCCCA
>VWZE01008021.1:122398-135184 GCA_013396675.1 Eubucco bourcierii
TGTGCAGTTCTGGAGCCCTCAGCACAGGAAGGACATGGAAGTGTTGGAGCGGGTCCAGAGGAGGGCCACAAAGATGCTCAGAGGGCTGAAGCAGCTCTCCTATGAGGACAGGCTGAGAGAATTGGGGCTCTGCAGCCTGGAGAAGAGAAGGCTTTGAGGGGACCTTAGAGTAGCCTTCCAGTATCTGAAGGGGGCCTACAGGAAGGCTGGGGAAGGATTATTTACAAGGTCCTGCAACGACAGGACAAGGGGCAATGGGTTTGAACTGGCAGAGGGGAGATTTAGACTGGATGTTAGGAGGAAGTTCTTTCCAGTGAGGGTGGTGAGGCACTGGAACAGGTTGCCCAGGGAGGTCGTGGATGCTCCCTCCCTGGAGGTGTTCAAGGCCATAATGGAGGAGGCCTTGAGTAACCTGTACTAGTGGGAGGTGTCCCTGCCTATGGCAGGGGGTTGGAACTAGATGATCCTTGAGGTCCCTTCCAATCTTACCATTCTATGATTCTATATCCAGAGGTGCCTTCCAACCCCCACCATTCTGTGATTTTCTGAGGTCAGAGCCCCAGGTTTTGCAGCAAGGAGAGCTCTAGCCCCAGTGGGTGTTCTCCCAAACACCACAGTCCCAGCAGAATCTGATTCCATGGGAGCTTTGCTGGTTTTTTTTGAAGAGGAGTAGTACACAAGGTAGGTTTGGTGTGGAGGGACAAAGAGCTGGCACAGAATGGATCATGCACATTTCCTGCTGCTTACAAATGAATGTGCATACAGTGAGGCAGCCCTGCTAGAAATTTCTCCCATACTTGCTTTTTTTATGCCAAGGACCTACTTTCAAGACTTGACTCCAGCATACACATTTCCAACACCTTAAAATCCCAAAGTGTGTGCTGAAATATCTTAGGCCTGTTGCTGACCTTTCTGAAGCACAGGAGCAGCTGGTTCTTCTTGCTGATGCAGATGCAGGAAACTCTGCATTAAAGCCTCCCTGAAAGCCAGAAAAGCAGATAAGCAAGCTAATCCTCCAGCCTGTCAGACCTCAGGGGTGAATCTTTGCTCTGCAGACAGCTCAGCAGTTTTCTCATCCCTATCCTGTCTGTGTCAACGTGGGCTTCTCCAGGCCTGGTCTCAGTTAGAATAGCATTTAAAGTGTCCCTACTTTCCAAAGAGGGAAATGTTTTGGTGCCATTCAGTCATTTACTGACATCTGTGGTGCTGTTCATTCACTTGTTGATGCTGGTGGTGCACAAAGCTCATCTCTGGCTGCTGCTCCCTTCACAAAAGCCCTTGCCAGTGACTATGCAAAATGCATTCAAGAAAAGCCATAGAGTTCAGGTGGTGGAGTTTGTGTGTATTTGGTAGGTTTTGGCTACATAAAACCCTCTCCTACTCCCAATCTTAATTCTCCCTGGAAATATGTGATACTGCTCAGTCAGGAACAGCAATTTCTTTTAGGGCTACGTCCATGTTAGTTAATAAAGGCAAATAGTTACAAACTCAGTAGCACTGTGTATGCACACAGTATCAATTTTGATGCCTTCAGAGGCTCTGTACTGCTTAAAAGGACACAAAGGAATAAAAAAACAAACAAAGAAGAGGAGTAATTTTATCTACTACCATATCGCTTTCATCTGAATTTGGCCTGCTTGCTCAAGAAGGGGTCTGGAAAAACCAGTACAGGGTAGAAAATGAAATCCCAGCCACTTGCTCATTAACGAAACAGCAACAAACTCATTAAGAGCAGCAAGAGTGCCCCAGTTGCACCAGCTGCTCCAAGCAGCAGAGCCATGCTGGGAGCCCAAATTAGGCTGATGGAGCTCACCAGGCTGGGGGGGGGGGAGGAAGCAGGCTGTCCCAGCTATTTAGAGGAGCTGGGCCCATGTGGGGCTGCCACAGTGAGAGAGACCACATCTATACTAGGAGCCACACCTAAGATCATTACAAAAGCTGCTGCAGAAGAAAGCCACCCAGGAGAACAGCATGGAGAGGAGGAAAAGTATGCCCAGTGCTTATCTGTGCTGCTTCATAATTCACACACATTGGCCCCTCCACTGGAGATCTCAAATCATCTCTTTCTACTCCTATTTCACATCCTCTCCGCTCCCAGACAATACTCCCTGAGTTTGTGAGGAGAAACCACAGGTAGGATGAAGAGAGTGAGGAAACAATGAAGTGGGTTAAAAATAACATCAAAAAATGAACTCACTTGGAGGTTAGTTTTGTCCACTTGCCTTTCAAGCTTGCATAGGACCACCCTCATCAAGTCTGCTCATCACATGTGGTCTCTGCAAACACCAGCAATTGTCTAGTTTTGCTGTACTGCACTAGCTGGATCCCAGCCCTAACTTGAAGGACAGCCTGGCACAAGCTCAAAAGAAGTGGATAACCTTTCCAGCTTGGAGTTACCTACAGCCTATGTCCAAGAATCTGACAAGTCCTGTTATGCTAGAGGTGAAAGCCTGAAGGTCACAAACCAACCCCCATGCCCTGGAGTGAAGAATTCATTTCAAAAGTGGGTGAGTGACATTTAGGACATGCTGCTAGGTTAGGTAGGTGGGGCTGGGATCATGGCTCCAGGACAGCCTGATGAGCTGGGCCTGCTCTCCTCAGAAACCCAAGAAAGGCGATCCTCAGAGGAGAATATGACATGTACAGCTCTGTTGTTTCAACAATATCATTTTCTAAATGCATTTCCTCTCCCAAATGGCACTTAAAAGCCTGTCTCCAAATGACCCTTGTCATTTGTCCCCCAGGGAACCAAACGGTTTCATCCCAACACATGTCACCTGCTGAGGCAGTCACAGCTGCTGTGCCAGAGGCTACACAAAGACCACAGGACCTCCCCCTACTGGGGCACACCAATTGTCCAGTCAGAACAGTTTTCGCCTCCCACTTTGGTCATCAACAGAGTGTTAGAAGCCTGGGCCCCGACAACAACTAGAAAGAGTCCAATGGAGGCTACAAAGATGCTGAGAGGCCTGGAGCATCTCTGTGAGGAGGAAAGGCTGAGAGACCTGGGGCTGTTTAATCTGGAGAAGAGCAGATTGAGAGGGAATCTTCTCAATGCTAAAGGGTGGGGAATAAGAGGATGAGGTCAGACTGTTCTGAGTGGTGGTCAGTGACAGGAGAAGGGGCAAGGGGCACAAACTGGAAGCCAGGAGGTTCCAATTGAACATAAGGAAAATCTTGGAGATTTCAAATGTCCTGGACATTGTGATCCTAGGCGCCCTGCTGTGGGTGTCCCTGCATTAGCAAGGGTTTGGACTGGATGAACTTCAGAAGTCTCTTCCAAAACTCACCATGATTCTGTAATGTGCTTTTAAATAGAGAAGTACAAGGCAACAGAAAAAATACCAAGATCAAAAACTAAAAAGCATTAAAAGCCATTTTTAGAGGAGAGTCGGAGGAAAGAGGGAGCCAAGGAAAGGTAACCATGGTCTGAACAATACCAGAGAGAAGGCAACGGAAGGTGTGGAATTAACCTTTTCCTAATTAATTATAACTTGTAAGGCAAAGGAAATCAGCCAGTTGAGAGCCATTTCACCCAGACAGGGATTTCAGCACTGGAAACACTTTAGCTGTCCTTTAAAAGCAGAAGGAGAGGAAGGGAAGTGGCTGGTGTCAAGAGAAGGGGGGTGAGCTGGAGCATGTCAGCCACAGCCGAGGCCGCCAGCTCCGGAAGGGCCGCGCTCCCAGCACCGGCCGGCAAGATTTCATTACAGGATGTCAGCCTGCAAGATAACCATCACTAAGTGCATGAGCAACAGGATTATTCAAACAGCAATCCAATTTTTGCAGGAGGAAAATTATTTGGGAAGCTGGGCTTCAAAAGACCTTTTTTAACCTCCTCCAACATGATATTTCATATGCTCCTAAATTCAGCTTAATTGCTTAAATATTACCCTCTTCAGTAACTGGAGAAGATGTGGTGAAGGGATTTGGTGAAGAAAATCTGATTATTTTGGTTTTACTCTGGATCTTAACTTCTCAGGTCGCCCAACAACTTCCCACAAACCTCCTGCATCATCCCTAGGGCGAATACCTGGGGGCCAACTTGGACAGAAGCAGGGGGGGTTGCCTCTTTTCTTTTTAAAGCCACTCCATTTTTGTTAGCACCCACACTCTTGTATCTCAAGATAAAGAGCTCTCATGGATGCAGGATTCTCACAGAGGCAGACACAGTGAAGAGGATTCAGGTGGAGAGCAGCACCTTTCTCTGTCTGCCTGGTCTCTTAAACCTCATTAAAACTGCAGAAGGTGCAGGCCTGCTGCCTGACCTGAGAATGTTGAACCTGGGAAAATGTACAACTTCAAAGTATGTTGCTACTTGAGATTGTGCTACCTTGAATTATGTGATGCTGAGCCACACAGAACTGCAGAGCTGTGATGGAGTCACCATCTCTGCAGGTGTCCAAAAGATGTGTAGAAGTGGCACTTCTGGACATGGTTTAATGGTCGTGGTGGTGCTAGGTCAACTTGGTGATTTTAAAGGTCTTTTTCAAGTGGAATGATTCTATGATGCGACTGAGAGAGTTGGGGCTCTTCAACCTGGAGAAGAGAAGGCTTCCAGGAGACCTTAGAGTAGCCTTCCAGTCTCTGAAGGGGGCCTACAGGAAGGCTGGGGAGGGACTATTGACAAGGTCTTGCAATGACAGGACAAGGGGCAATGGGTTTAAACTGGCAGAGGGGAGATTTAGACTGGATGTTAGGAGGAAGTTCTTTCCAGTGAGGGTGGTGAGGCACTGGAACAGGTTGCCCAGGGAGGTTGTGGCTGCTCCCTCCCTGGAGGTGTTCAAGGCCGTGTTGGAGGAGGCCTTGAGTGAGCAGTACTAGTGGGAGGTGTCCCTGCCTATGGCAGGGGGTTGGAACTAGATGATCCTTGAGGTCCTTTCCAACCTTACCATTCTATGATTCTATGATGTGATCATAAACTGGTGGAAAATGTTAAAAGGGAGAGGATTGGAAAACTGCCATGTTTTAATGCAGAATGTAACTTGGTTTTTTTCCCCTTCACTTCTCATTCAGCTGGGCATTGTCCAAGACCAGGAAACATTTTTCTGAGTCTGTCAAATGGTGTTTGTCATCACAAGTCAGCTGAAGGAAGTCAGTATTTCTGTTCCTGTTAGCTCTTGGAGTTCCATGTACTTAATTTACAGCAGGCAGATTTTTAGCTTTCTGTGCGGGAGGGTTAAAAGCTAAATAGTCTCAAGAACACTGCAGCATCTTCCACTGCAGCATCCTCAGATGTCTGAAGATTATTCAGAAACCAACCAGCCAACCAACCTGCCATAGCCTGGTAAAGCAGTACTCTGCAGAGTAGTTGCTCTGATGTCTAGTGCTAAGAGACATAGCAGAGTTACCAGCGAAGCTCTGAGGTTGGTAAAACCAGTTTGGCAGTCAGAAATCAGGCACCTTTGCTCATACATTTGTATGACTTTTTAGGATGCACTTTACTAAAGCATGAGACAACTGCAGCACAGGAGGTTCCACCTCAACACAAGGGGGAACTTCTTTACTGTAAGGGTCACAGAGCACTGGAACAGGCTCCCCAGAGAGGTTGTGGAGTCTCCTTCTCTGGAGAATTTCAAGGTCTGTCTGGATGTGTTCCTCTGTGACCTGAGCTAGATTGTATGGTCCTGCTATGGCAGGGGGGTTGGACTCAATGATCTCTTTGGGTCCCTTCAAACCCCTAACATCCTGTGATCCTGAGACCAACCAAAATTGTGGGGTTTTGTTTGTTTGTTTGTTTTCTGGAGAAAAAAAATAACTCCAAATCTTGATGTTCCATTTCTTCAGCCACAACTTTCCCTTTCCATGGCCCTCCTTGCTCTCATTCAGTGTCAGCCATGTGGCTGCTGCTCCTGGTAAGTAATGAAGAAGCTGGAAAACAAGATTCTGTGGAGAAAGCAAGAAGGAAAGCTTCCCCCCACCCAGGTGATTAATTTTGTCAGCCCTTCCTTCAGAAATCTGCAACACTGACAAAAGGTGCAGAGAAGAAAAAGTTTTGGTTTATGTTTGGTGGAGGGAGGAAAGATATCCCTTTAACAGAAGGTCTGCACTACCAACAAATGCAATGCCAAGGAAAACTCTTAGCAGGATAAGATGCCTACATACTCCTCCTGTGCCTTAAACAAGTAAGTTCCCCTGAACAGTCCTCTTCTAAGAGATGAAGAGCAGAAGAGAAGAATCTTCACTCACAGGGGAAGTTGTAGGACCTGTGGCCCTGCCCATGGCTGCCATTTCTCAGATAGTCAACCCTGAGTTTTCTGCCACTTCTGAGGAATTTCAGTGAAATTATTCAACAGCACTGTATGGGCATGCAATTGGGGTGAGAGCCAGTGGGAATATAATGGTACAGCAGCTGCTTGGTTTGGAGGGCTAATTATGGGATGGAGTCTTCACACACATCTGGGTCATCACTCCACATCCATCTCAGTTGCATGCAAGCGACAAGGTCATTACTCTTTGGTAGATCCTTGGTGACACAGGCAGAATGGCTCTGCAGGCCCAGACCAGTTTGTAGTGCTCTGGTCTCCTCCTTGGAGTACCTGGCATGACAGGGACTAACGATCTTTGCTTCAGCAATGTCAGCAGAGATCTCATGGCTGATCTGCTCAGGAGTGGCATCCAGATTTGACGTACAGCAAGAGGCCAGTCTGGAAGAAGCTTTTTCCACCAGCTGCCCTGCCACATTGCTTCTGCAGCCACCCAGAGGACAGAAAACTCGTCCATGACCTTGTTCAAACACATTCAACACAGTGAAAAAAATAAAATAAAGGGCTTCAGTAAAGTATCTTGAGCAGCTGGGCAACCACTTCAGCATCCTTTATCACAGCAGGAGTAACCTTGATATAGCTGCAACCCTGAGCTGTGGTTAATATCTGAGCTATCTCCAGAAAGACTGTGGCAACACAGCCTGGAGCCTGTGCACAGTCAGGGCTCAGAAATTAAATGTCCACAACTTAAAATAAAAATAGATTCTTTGCAGGGAAAGAAATGTTGGCCAAGCAGGCCAAAGCATCCTGGGTTGTATCAACCAACAGTGTGATCACCAGGACCAGGGCAGTGATTGTCCTCCTGTACTCTGAACTGGACCTTGCATTTTGCTTGTTGAATTTCATGAGGCTGACTTGTGCCCATCTCTCCAGCCTGTCCAGGAACCTGTGGCATCCCTTCTCTCCAATGTGTGGACTGGGCCTCACAGCTTGCTGTCATCACCAAGTCTGATGAGGGTGCCTCAATCCCATTGTCCATGTCATTGACAAAGATGTTAAAGAAGGGCATTGAGATGCTGGATTGGATCCAAGGATGGACAATGAAGATAGCAAAGGATCTGGAGAACAAGTCCTATGAGGACCCACTGAGGGAATTGGGATTGTTCAAGAACTACCTGAAAGGAGGTTGGAGGGAGGTAGAGGTCAGTATGTTCTCCCAGTTAACAAGTGACAGGATGAGGGGAGATGGCCTGTGTGCAGTTCTGGAGCCCGCAGCACAGGAAGGACATTAAAGTGTTGGAGTGGGTTTAGAGGAGGCCACGAAGATGCTCAGAGGGCTGCAGCAGCTCTGCTACGAGGACAGGCTGAGAGAGTTGGGGCTCTTCAGCCTGGAGAAGAGAAGGCTTCCAGGAGACCTTAGAGTAGCCTTCCAGTATCTGAAGGGGGCCTAGAGGAAGGCTGGGGAGGGACTATTTACAAGGTCTTGCAATGACAGGACAAGGGGTAATGGGTTTAAACTGGCAGAGGGAAGATTTAGACTGGATGTTAGGAAGTTCTTTCCAGTGAGGGTGGTGAGGCACTGGAACAGGTTGCCCAGGGAGGTTGTGGCTGCTCTCTCCCTGGAGGTGTTGAAGGCCAGGTTGGAGGAGGCCTTGAGTGAGCTGTACTAGTGGGAGGTGTCCCTGTCTATGGCAGGGGGTTGGAACTAGATGATCCTTGAGGTCACTTCCAACCTTACCATTCTATGCATCTATGAAATTGTGTCAGGGGAGGTTTAGGCTGGACATTAGGAAAAATTTCTTTGATGCAAGAGTGGTCGGGCATTGGAACAGGCTGCCCAGGGAGATGGAGGAGTTGATGGTGGAGTTCCCTAGAAACATTCAGAAGTATGTAGATGTGGTGTTGAAGGATATGGTTTCATGATGGATTTGGCAGTGCTGCAGTAATGGTTGGACTCAATGACCTTGGAGGTCTTTTCCCAGCTTAACAATTCCATGATTCTGTGCTTCCTGTTGCACAGCTGCCTCAGCCAAGGAAAGGGGAAGCCCTGGGTCAAGGAAAGGGGAAGCTCTCTCAGCTGACAGCTGGAGGAGGTACGCAGCACCCGAGTGAGTTACAGGTTGCTGCAGGGCAGAGGCGAGCAGTCATCTGAAACACTGAGCGGCACCGCGGGTTCAGTTCCACAGCCAATACATGTAAATAACTCCTGGTGAACTCTGCTCGGGTTAAAAACCAAGTTCAGCCTGCTCTGCCTTTGATCTCAGCCTTGGCCTGTGACCCAGACCATGACAGCATGTGAGAGAGAGGGTCTGAAACCCTCCCTGTTTGCTGCATAAACAAACCAATTTGCGGCCTGACATTTTAGCTATGTCCTATGCAGATGACTTTCTGCTGATCCAATACTTCTAAATAAAAAACACTCACTAGCTGTGCAATAATAAATAAGGAATTAATCCTGCCCTCCACAGACACTCACTACATGATTTAACCTTCTTTTTCCTCCTAACATCAACAGGGGCTCTGGGAAAAATGCAAGTTTCTTTTATAGCTAAGTTAATAAGCATTTTAAATCACTGGAAATAATTATTATCAAGAGTAGACAGTTAGCAGCGTGCACAGGGCACACACATGACATTAAGGGGAAGAGAGACAGAACAAGAGGAAAGGAAAGAAAACACTGTCAAAAAGCCCAAACCCTTCCAGCCTCTGGAATTCTGTGTTTCATGCTAAAAATTAAACAGTTCTGAAAACATACCTCTTTGAAATGTAAGTAGCTCCAGAGAGCCAAGATGCACCCCTTCTTTGGAGTTTCTCGGACCCAAGTTTACCCCTCAGGTTCTGAAAGGATGGCTGCTTCATGGAGATAGACAGGTCACACCTGCTCCTGCTGTGTTCATGACTGGTCAATGCCTGAAGTCCCAGTTTGGTTTTATAAGCATTTGATTTCAGCAGTTTCTCATTCACCTAATTCACACAAGTTGCCATGCGTTTGGGAGGTTGCTTTGCTTCCTTTCTCCTCCCACTGCCTTACAACAGGCACAGTTGTGGTGGCCTAAGGATAAAAGGGAGAGAAAAATCAGGAGTACTATGGCTGGTAAATGCTGTCACTGAGGCCAGCAGGTCTGTAACAGATCCCCTGCAGCTATTGCTCACATCGGTATC
Source organism: Eubucco bourcierii (assembly GCA_013396675.1). Taxonomy (NCBI): domain Eukaryota; kingdom Metazoa; phylum Chordata; class Aves; order Piciformes; family Ramphastidae; genus Eubucco; species Eubucco bourcierii. The sequence continues at coordinate 131,767 of VWZE01008021.1, forward strand.
ATGCTCAGCCCAATGAATCTCATCCTGACCAGGTATTCAGTTTCTGGGCTCCCCAGTTCAAGAGAGACAGGGAAATCCTACAGTCCAGTGGAAGCTACAAAGATGCTGAAGGGCCTGGAGCATCTCTGTGAGGGCAGAGAGCCCTGGAGCTGTTTAGCCTGGAGGACAGCAGCCTGTCAGGGAATCTTCTCAATGCTCAGCAAGAGATAAAGGGTGAGAAACAAGAGGATGGGGCCAGACCGTTCTGAGTGGTGGCCAGTGACAGGACAATGGGCAATGGACACAAACTGAAACCCAGGAAATTCCATCTAAACCTAAGGAAAAACTTCTTTGATGTGAGGGTGCTGGAGGCCTGCAGTGAGGTTGTGGATACTGCAGAGGTTGTCTGAAAAGATTCTAACCCCACCCAGACAACCTTCCGTGGGTGACCCTGCTATATAGCGCAGGGGTTGGACTGGATGATGTCCAGGGGTTGCTTCCAACCCCTACCATGCTGAGATTCTGTGACTCTGTGAAACAGCTCTGGGATGTGCACCCAGGGTCTGCTGTTCTTTCATCCTTTTCATGCCATCTTCTCCCATCATCGTTGTTCATCAGAAACGGTAACTCAGGTTGACATCATTCCTTCCCGAGACAGGAGCTATTGAATTATCTAAGGACAAGTCTAAATACTGGCTTTTAAAGTATAACTGATCTACTAAAAGCAAGTATTGTTTTGGACATGCCATGTCACATTTGTCACACTTGGCTTCACATTGCACTGTTATCTCCTGCGATGTCATTAGAACAACATGAAGTCGGGTGGCACGACATGACAGATGCCTCAGCAATGAGGGGAAGACACTTTCTAAATTCCAGGTTTTTCTCTAGCTTATCCCAAATAAAAGATTCAAAGGCTATGAGTGACTGCATGCCTGCAGACCAAAACCAGCTCAAGTTTCTCCTGCACAAAGCAGATCTCAATTCACCTGCTTCTCACATAATTAATCTACTTGCCTTCATCAAATGATTTCATTATCATCTTCTTCCAAACAACCTGATTAGCAAGTAGGAAAAGCTCTTCTTTCAGCTTTTTACCAATAACAGCAATATTAAGGACTGTGCCAGACTGCTTTTTAGCACAACACTGATGATAATTCCCAGTTTACTCCTAGAAAATCTCCCCTCCACTAGGAAAAGGAACCACTCATGCAGTCTTCATAGAACAACACAAGAACCCTCTGCCAGTCTTCACAGAAGACTATTCTTGCCCTTTCCAACAAGATTGCCCTCTCAAATTGTCCCTGGGAAATTTCAGCAGACGTCATTGCAAGCACAGTGTAATAAAGAGTAGCCTAGAAGAAAAAACATCTGTGTGCATTCAGCTTCACAGCATTAAAAGCTTTTGAATTTATTCTCTTTTAGTGGAAGAAGTAAGAGACAGAGTGAGACAGAGAGAGAGAGACAGAGACACAGAGAGAGAGAGAGACACAGAGAGAGAGACAGACACAGAGAGAGACACAGAGAGACAGAGAGAGAGAGACACAGAGAGAGAGACACACACAGAGAGAGAGAGACACGGAGAGAGACACAGAGAGAGACGCAGAGAGAGACGCAGAGAGAGACACAGAGAGAGACACAGAGAGAGAGACACAGAGAGAGAGACACAGAGAGAGAGACACAGAGAGAGAGAGAGAGACACAGAGAGAGACACAGAGAGAGACACAGAGAGACAGAGACAGAGACAGAGAGAGACAGAGAGAGACACACACAGACACACAGAGAGAGAGACACAGAGAGAGAGACACAGAGAGAGAGAGACAGAGAGAGAGAGAGAGACTCAGAGAGAGACACAGAGAGAGACACAGAGAGACACAGAGAGACACAGAGAGAGACAGAGAGAGACACAGAGAGAGACACAGAGAGAGACAGACACAGAGAGAGAGAGACACAGAGAGAGAGACAGAGACACAAAGACAGAAAGAGAAGGTGCTCTTGTAGCCAAGAAGGCAAATGGCCTCCTGTGGTGCATTCAGAAAAGTGAGGCCAGCAGGTGAAGGAAGTTTTTGCTCCCTTTCTCTGCTGCCATAATGAGACCATATCTGGAGGACTGCATCCAGTTCTGGGCTACCCAGTTCAAGAGGGAGAGAGAGCTACTAGAGAGAGTCCAGGAAATGCTACAAAGATGCTGAGGGGCCTGGAGCATCTCTGTGAGGAGAAAAGGCTGAGAGACTTGAAGTTTTTTAGCTTGGAGAAGAGCAGCCTGAGAGAGAATCTGATCAATGATGATTCACAAGGTCCTGCAACGACAGGACAAGGGGCAATGGGTTTAAACTGGCAGAGGGGAGATTTAGACTAGATGTTAGGAGGAAGTTCTTTACAGTGAGGGTGGTGAGGCACTGGAACAGGTTGCCCAGGGAGGTCGTGGATGCTCCCTCCCTGGAGGTGTTCAAGGCCAGACTGGATGAGGCCTTGAGTGAGCTGTACTAGTGGGAGGTGTCCCTGCCTATGGCAGGGGGTTGGAACTAGATGATCCTTGAGGTCCCTTCCAACCTTACCATTCTATGATTCTATGATTAATAGCTAAAGGGTGAGGCCAGATTCTTCTGCATGGTGCCCCGTGACAGGACAAGGGGCAATGGGGACAAAATGGAACCCAGGAAGTTTCACCTAAACACAAAGAAAAAGTTCTGTGGTGTGAGGGGTGAGGGTGCTGGAGCCTTGGAGCAGGCTCCCCAGAGAGCTTGCAGAGTGTGCTGGTTTGAGGCTAATTGGAATATTTTAATAGAGAAAATTACACTATAGGCTGTGAAAAGAAAAATGTGGTGATGACTACTTCACTCATAGGCTTGCTGAAAAAAATTGGTTAGGAAAAATAACCAAAACACAGATAAGGCATTCTCAGTCAGTCTCTGTTTGTCTCTTGCAAGGAGAGCAGCAGCTGGGATGGTCTAGCAGCTTCTGGCTCTGGCTCCTCTGCCGAATTAATTTTCACTAACCACTTTTCTTCTAACCTTCCTGGTCGATCCTCCTAATTTACCTTGCACATAAGGCAAACCTTGGGGTAAGGTACAGGGGTGGGGAGAAGGTGGAAGGGTGGTTGGGAGCCCCTCCTGGGGTCTCTGATTTCTGGGAGGGGAGTTGTGTTTCTGTATTCCCTTTAACTTGTCTATTTCTGTAACTATTCCTGTCTATAGTNCTAGCAGAGGCGTTTGGACTGGATGGCCTCCAGAGATCCTTCCCCATCACCCACCATCCTGTGATGCTGTGAGAGAGCAGACAGGTTTTCTCTGCCTTTCACTGAAAATGACCTGCCTTTTTTCCACAAATGTCAAAAAATGAAAGGTAAAAGTAGCTCTATTTTTATGTATAGTTTCTGATCTAAAACTGGGGAAGAAAATGCCATTTCCCCCCCCCCCCCAAAAAAAAAAAAAAAAAA